>JAVXUO010001961.1:0-39288 GCA_033065855.1 Escallonia rubra | reverse complement strand
ATGAATTCTGGGAGTGAGGGAAGGAATATATATATATATATATATATATATATATATATATAGGGGTTCGCTACACACCCACCAGTGGGAAAAATATTTTTCCACCCAATCGCCTGAAAGTCTACCGATTGCCTAAAAAAAAAAAAAGACGGCTGGACTGGGCCATTTATGGCGAAAAGGGGCAATGATTGGCCTTGGGCCAATCGCATGAAAGTCAGGCGATTGGCCCAAGGCCAATCGCCCGAAAAGTCAGGCGATTGGCCTTGGGCCAATCGCATGACGGTCGGGCGATTGGCCCAAGGCCAATCGCCTGACTTTCGGGCGATTGGCTTTGGGCCAATCGCCTGACTTCATGCGATTGGCCCAAGGCCAATCGCACGGTCCATTTTTTTTTGGGCCAATCGCACGGTCCATTTTATTTTTTGTTTTTCGGCCTTGCCTCCTCTCACCCGAAGTAACCCCCACCTTGGCCCCACCCCTCTTCCCCTCCCCACTTGTCCATTTTCCCCCCCCCTAGCCCACCCCCTCCCCACTTGTCCATTTTCCCCCCCTAGCCCCCACCCCCTCCCCCACTTGTCAATTTTTTTTCCTAGACCCCCACCCCCTTCGGCAGACCCCTCTTTTCCTCCTCCTTCCAATTTCCTCCCATGTCCTGGCCCCCACCCCTCTTCGACACATGGCACAACATCAGTTGGCCCCCCCTCCCACGGCTCACTTTTCTGTCTATAAAAACCCTCTTCCCCCGAATTATTTCTTACGCTCTCATCATTCTCCCTATCTCACCTACATAATCTCCACAATTTTTTTCGTCAAAAAAATTTACGCTAGAAGATCGGTGGATTTCTTCGTCATTTTTTTTCAAGTCAAAACAAGTAAGTATTTTGAATTTTCTTATAATTCAATGTTAATTTAAATTGTTGTTACGCTTAAATTGTTCTTACCATAGTCTAAAATTCGTGTTTAGGGCGTCAAAATTACGTTTTTACAAATCGGGGTATTACATTCGAAAGATTCGGTAATAGCGATTTTTTAGGGCGTCAAAATTATGATTTTTCACGAATTTATAAACAAATAGCTAGAGCTAGATTTTGCCAAAGTGCAAAAAAGAGACCCTAGTTATTTTTAAAATATCTGTATCAGGTAAAAATTTCAGATTTTTCCAAATACTGGAAAGGGGTTAACTGATACGCGCAACCTTGTAACTTCGCAGTGTAATTTAAAATATCAAGCTAGCGCGGTTTCGCGCGAAAATTTTTTGAGAGCCCTAGGATGTTGGAAAGTTCCATTCCCCATGAATTCGGGCCATTCCGAAGCCGGTAGCAATTTTTTGCCGAACGGGCTTTTAAGCGCTCGATCCGGACACCGGTTCGGGATTTTTTGACGAAAAATCCCTAAAATGCTTTTTAGATCAAGGATGCACTCAGCAACCTTCGAATAGCGTCTTAAAGCACGTTTGAGATTTTTTCCGATGCCAGGGGGCATTTCGGTTATTCGCCGCCCGAGGGGTATTTTCGTAATTTTGCCCCTTTCAACTTTTTCGAGCGCCTTTTCAGTCCGTAAATGTAAGCAAACCCTAGCGAAGGCTGATTTGAAGCCGATTCGCGGGGCGTTGGGGTCGCTAAAGGTGAAAACTTAATTAGACAGTTTTTCACGAATTTATAAAAAATAGCTAGAGCTAGATTTTTCCAAAGTGCAAAAAAGAGACCCTAGTTATTTTTAAAATATCTGTATCATGTAAAAATTTCAGATTTTTCCAAATACTGGAAATGGGTTAACTGATACGCGCAACCTTGTAACTTCGGAGTGTGATTTAGATATCAAGCTAGCGCGATTTCGCGCGAAACTTTTTTGAGAACCCTAGGATGTTGGAAAGTTCCATTCCCCAGGAATTCGGGCCATTCCGAAGCCGGTAGCAATTTTTTGCCGAACGGGCTTTTTAGCGCTCGATCCGGACACCGGTTCGGGATTTTTTGACGAAAAATCCCTAAAATGCTTTTTAGATCAAGGATGCACTCAGCAACCTTAGAATAGCGTCTTAAAGCACGTTTGAGATTTTTCCCGATGCCAGGGGGCATTTTCGTAATTCGCCGCCCGAGAGGGGTATTCTCGTAATTTTACGCTTTCAACTTTTTCGAACGTCTTTTCAGTCCGTAAATGTAAGCACACCCTAGCGAAGGCTGATTTGAAGCCGTTTCGCGGGGCGTTGGGGTCCTAATGAACCCCGGGCCATTTCGGTAATTTGCCGCTCATCGGGTTCTATTTTCCTAATTTTACATTACACGAATTTCCCGAACCACTTTTAGTTCAGGAAAGGGTGTGAGACATCCGAAAAGTTATACTTTAAAGTTGTGAATTAGATAAAGCTTGTTGGGGCGATGACTGAAAAAACTATGAAGCTTTTCTGATGGCAGGGGGCATTTTGGTAATTCGCATTCCCGAGAGGGGTATTTTCGTTACTTTGCCCCTTTCAGTTTTTCAAATGACTGCTTCGTCCAGAAATGTAAGCAAAGCACCTGAAAGGTGCTTTCGAAGCTGATTTGGGGCGTTATGGTGATAATGAACCCCCGGGGGCATTTCGGTAATTTGCCGCTCATCGGGGGCTATTTTGGTAATTTTACATTATACAAATTTTCCAACAATTACACTGCAAATAGAGTCCATTCTTCTTTTATTTAATTCTATGACTTGTTGAGAATGATATAATTTTTATTTTTTAGATTTCAGTATAAATATGGATGCAACTGGAGGAAATATTTTTTGTGAAGGTTCTGATCCACCTTACTTGGATCAAGTTTTTCAAACACTTGACGAAGTCGAAGCATACTACAGAGCATATTCGAAAACGATGGGTTTCGGTATTCGAACTAAGACGAGTAGAAAACGGGTGAATACCGATCAAATTGGTGCAAGGTTATTTGAGTGTCATAGAGGAGCACCGCATGTACCCCCGGTCGTTCAGATCAGTGACGAAGGGACAACAAGACAAAGAAAACGCGACACATTTCCGGGTACCGGCTGCAAGGCCCATGTGTATGCAGTACACCGGAAAAAAGAAAACCACTGGGTTGTGACGGGATTGGACTTGAGCCATAATCATCAGTTGTGCACCCCTAGTATGATTGGTCAAATTCATCAACACCGAGAAATACGCGCGGCACAGAGACAACTGATTTCAACAATGGCCGACGCTAAAATTCCACCTTCTAAGATGATGGGGGTTTTCTCAGGCCAGGCTGGGGGGATTGACAAGTTGAGTTTCAACGACGTAGACCTTCGAAATGAACTTCGTGCTCAGAAGAGAGAGTCTTTCGGTAGGAATGATGCTCAAGCTACCATTGATCTCTTCAGGTGCCTTCAGAGTGAGAATTCTGGATTTTTCTACAGTATCCAACTCGATGATGAGAACCGCATTAGTACTATATTTTGGGCGGACCCCCGTTCTATAGCTGCTTACCTAAATTTTGGGGATGTTGTGACGTTTGACACCACATACCGCACCAATAAGTACTCTATGCCTTTTGCTCCGTTCACGGGGGTGAACCACCACTATCAGTCAATCTCGTTTGGCTTTGCCCTGCTTAGGGATGAGACGGAGGAGTCATTTACGTGGTTATTTGAAACGTGGCTTCAAGCAATGTATCGTATTCCTCCACAGACCATCATCACCGACCAAGATCTGGCAATGAAAAATGCAATCGCTAAGGTCCTTCCAGATACTCACCATGGCCTGTGCACGTGGCACATAAGCAACAAATATCCCGAACGGCTTCACCATGTATATGCAAACCATCCGGAATTCAAGACTGACTTTAATACATGTGTGAAGAAATCGTTGACGGTAGACGTGTTCGAGGAGAGGTGGGCCACGTTAATGGATGACTACTCTTTGCACAATCATGACTGGTTACAATCGTTGTATGCGATCAAGACACAGTGGGTCGGTGCCTACACCAAGAAGTTTTTTGCAGCCGGAATGACTACGACCTCGAGAAGCGAAGCTATGAATTCATTCTTTGATGGGTACGTAAGCCAGTCTTCAAGTATAGTGGAGTTCGTACTGGAGATGCAGAAAGCCGTTGATAGGCAATTGTACCGTGAGAGAGAAGCCGACGCGGCTACGGCTTACAAGGAAAGAGCCATACTACTCTTTTCACCTTTGGAGGCTCATGCGGCTCAAGTCTATACCAAGGAAATGTTTAGACAGTTTCAAGTTGAACTACTAAAGTCGAATCAATATGGCATGACAAAGTTGCACGAGTATTCCACCAGAGATCTCAAGGTTTATGCTTTGACAAACGTGACGAATTTTCCCAATCCGTGCTCTTCGTCGACTCCGAGGAACAGAAGACATTTTACCGTGGCTAAATGTATGGACACCGGGTTGGTAAATTGCAACTGTCAATTGTTTGAGCATAAAGGTATACTTTGTCGACACGCGTTGAGGCTTTTGATCTCGAAGAATGCTAGTGAAATCCCTCAACAGTATATCTTGGAACGGTGGACGAAGGAAGCCAATAGAGTCCACGGTCACATTCCTTACGTGCCCAATGTTTCAGTTGATTTTGAGCAATCTGAGCCGCTGCGATATAATCACCTTTGTAACATCATGCACAGTTTATCATTGGATGCAGCGTCAACGTTTGATGGGTACAAGTATCAAGTTGAAGCAGCCGCACGGGATACGGCTAAGCATGCACAGTTTAGGATGGCTGATCCACAAAGACGGGACACTCCGACTACTCGGACGACTCGAGCCGGTAGATTCAATCGAGCCAAACAGCCAGTCATTGACGGCACTAGCATGCAAGGTGAGGAGGACGACATTTTTGATCCAATTATTTCTCAAACAAAAGGGCGAAAACGAGAAATACGCATGAAGAATCCCATTGAAAAAGAAACGGGTCAAAAAAAATTGCGAAAGTGTGCGTTGTGTAATAAGATGACTGATCATGACAAGAGAAACCATTATAAAGCGTTAGGTCTTGCACCTGGCAGTATGGTCGAGGAGGACGATGATGATGAAGAGTGTTAGGGTTAATGTTTCAGTTGTATAACGAATAACGTTTATAATGTTTAAATTTGTGATTTAGTTTGTTGAATCTTTAATTTGTGATTTGGTTTGTTCTTCCGAAAAATCTTGTACTTTTTTTGTCACTTTTTTTCGCTCATTGCACCTCAGGCACGCTAGTTTGCTCATTCGTAACAATTTCGGCGAAAATCGAGACACATTATTTTTTAGGATTTCCTAGGAAGGGCCTATTCGGGCACACTTTAGGGCCCAATTCATAGCTTCCGAAAAATTGAGTAATTTTTTTTGTCATTTCTTTTTTGCTCATTGCACCTCAGGCACGCTAGTTAGCCCATTCGTAACAATTTCGGCGAAAAACGAGACACATTATTTTTTGGGTTTTCCTAGGAAGGGCCTATTCGGGCACACTTTAGGGCCCAATTCATAGCTTCCGAAAAATTGAGTAATTTTTTTTGTCATTTCTTTTTTGCTCATTGCACCTCAGGCACGCTAGTTAGCCCATTCGTAACAATTTCGGCGAAAAACGAGACACATTATTTTTTGGGTTTTCCTAGGAAGGGCCTATTCGGGCACACTTTAGGGCCCAATTCATAGCTTCCGAAAAATTGAGTAATTTTTTTTGTCATTTCTTTTTTGCTCATTGCACCTCAGGCACGCTAGTTAGCCCATTCGTAACAATTTCGGCGAAAAACGAGACACATTATTTTTTGGGTTTTCCTAGGAAGGGCCTATTCGGGCACACTTTAGGGCCCAATTCATAGCTTCCGAAAAATCTCGTAATTTTTTTTGTCATTTCTTTTTTGCTCATTGCCCCTTAGGCACGCTAATAGGCCATATATATGAATTTAGGCGAAAATCGAGACAAATAATTTTTCAGAAAATCCTATAATGTATTAATATGGGTGCACACTGTATCGCCAAATTCGTAGCAACAATAAAAAAATTATGAACATTTTTTTCAGGGGTTCTTTGCTCATTGCACCATAGTCACGCTAATTAGGATAATGGTAATGAAGCCATCTAGCTTCATTTTTTTTCAGCTCCCAGGCTATCCTATACCTAAACGTCAAGGCAGCCTTCCTTGTCCACGACGTATATCTGAGCACCTCCGAGCGAGCAATGTAGTCCATGTACTTGAGGACGTAAATCCCGCAATCATGACTGTTATATTGCTTTGGTCGGTCCTGTATCGTCTCGACCGTCCAAGGATCTACCGTCGAATTCCTGGTGATGGATTCCCCCGAATAATCTCGGCACGCTAGCGAGAAGATAGTAGTCTGCATCCAACAATAAAAAAAGGTCATCAATATATGTTACGATAAGAATATACTATGAGCCAAGGTCAACCGATAAAAACTAACCACTGCAGTGATGTACTCGCTGTATGTCTGTGCCAGCGACCGAAAGGGAGAGTCCTCCCGTAGGCTATCGTATATGTTGACCGCTCTGTTCGCTGGATAGAGAACTAATAGGAACCAGTGGTGTTCGTGATGGCAAGGCATCATGACAAGGTTCGCATGAGCAGCGTGACATTGATTCTCTGCGGTCAACAGGGCTAACAAGTTTCCAGCTGGTTTCCACTTACCCATGCCTGCCCCTCGCCTCCTCGATTCTGTGAACTCCCTCATGCTGGTCACCATTAATGGGACAAGATAAGTGGGATACATGTTAAGCTTCAAATCTTCGCGATGGTTATAACGTAGCTCTCTAATCCGGAGCAGATCTATATAAGCGTTCATGACAAAATTTGAAATATCTGTCTCCGGTGCCAACATTCTCACATCCGTGTGACCTAGCAATGTTCCAAGAGGAAAGTCTGTTGAATCGTTGACAGGCTCAGGCCCGAAGTAGTGCCGGTCGATCCAACCCCGCTTCCATCGCCCCAATGGCTTTGTCGCTTGTCCTTTATCCGACCGGTTGCTTGGGCGCGAGGCCTGGATTCCTACTTGGGTCACCTGACTCTGGCGCTGAGAGTCGTACGTGTCAGGAGGCAAGCGACTAGACGGCTCCCAGAATTCACTCTGGGGCACAAAGTCGTACGTGTCAGGAGGCAAGCGACTACACGGCTCCCACACCTGACTCTGGGGCTGAAACCCGTACGCGTCAGGAGGCAAGCCACTAGACGGCTCCCACACCTGACTCTGGGGCTGGGGCTGAGAGCCGAACGGGTCAGGAGGCAAGCGAGTAGACGGTTCCCCTTGGTAACCCCGGTACGCAACACCAAAGTTGTGAAGATCAGTCTTGTACGACTCAACGGAGCTCTTGAAACTGTCAGGCGCATGCGCGACATACCAGTCAAACCGCTCGAGCTGCTTGAACATCTCAGTGCCCTTGTCAACCTACAAACATGCATAGAAAAATCACCGTCATCATTTCAGGCATGGTCGAGAAGGTGCGCAAATCAATATTGAAACGACACTCAAGCTGACTTACAATGCTCAATGCCCAGAACTGGTCATAGACCTCACGTGGCGCGTACGATGACGTCCTCACTTCGGAAGGGCGATTCACCCTCGTGCGCGTCACCCTGAGAAACCACTGTAAGTATTCCTCAGTACTGGTGCCGTCGTCCTTGAGCGATACAAGGCTATCATACGTTTCCTGCCAGGTATTCCACTGATCCACCTCGTCACCCAACAAAATCAAGGCATTAGCCACCTCGAAGTTCGGCCCTCGACCACCCCTGTATGGCCGCATGTCTACAGCGAGTTTTGGAATCCCTTGTGGACAGCCAGCTTGCTTCATAGCTCGATCGGGCATCTGAAACTCACATACTTCGAAATGAATAAGTGGCACCCGAACCAAACCTGCCAGCACGTACGACACCGGCAGTTGCCAACACGTCTCATCCAACCGATGCATCACCTTCCCATATGGCTGCCACGTCACCAGGGATGCATCCATCATATCTAGTTCCCCCCGATAGAACATTAGATTGTGGTGAGGGTCTACCCGTTTAGTCCGTCTGGGCCTAGGCCCCCAGGCCCACACCCTAGGCCACGTCTCATCGGAATCAGCTACGGGCTGTGGACGACCCGTGGGTAGCCTCTCGTAAGACCAAACCTGTGAATGCAAACATAATATGGAATTAGTTATTAATCACGAATATATTGGCACGTCAACGAAGAATATTAATGCTCAAACCTGTAACAGAGTGATGCAGGCGGCAATGGACTTGGCACCCTTTCTCGTAGCTTTGTGCAATGCTCGATATAGGTGCGCAAGGACAGCTGAACCCCACGAATACGAGTATACCTCCCCAAGATCCTCCAAGAACACCAAATACTTCGGATGCACCGTGTTTTTTTTTTGCGTCGGAAGTAATATAGATCCAATAATATACAAAAGGAATGCCTTCGTATACACCGAAAAATCATGAGGAGTGTATTCATCCGGTAGCTCGCCGTACTGCTCTCTCAGCCATTTAAGTTTTATGCCGTTGGTTGTAAGAGCTTCCCTTGGAATTCCCGGAAAATACTGCATAGCCATCTTCGCTATGGATGCAGACCCATTACTCGAAGTAATGGGTCTACCGTGACATGGGATTCCAAGTATAAATCCAACGTCCTCTAATGTAATAGTCATTTCACCAAACCGGAAGTGAAATGAGTTCGTCTCGCCCCTCCATCGTTCAACTAGAGCAGATATAAGGCAATCGTCGTGCCGAGCCCAAATCCCGCAATCGGTGAACACCGTCAAATTTTGATCTCGCAGTAGTTCTATTTGTTCCTCATTCAGTACCCACTCGGAATGGCCACTTGTGCTTTGACGTGTTTCCAAAACACCCCTATCGACACCGTTAAATACGTGCCTCGCGACGTGGTCATCGTCATCGTATAGGATTGATGTATCATGAGGTCCAGGGTTGAAATCCATATCTGTAAGAACAAAATATAATCGTACATTAACTTAGCGTCCATAATATTTACATTCCAAAACTGTAACTGAATCGTTAACCTAGCTTACCAACGCAATAACAATAGTCATTAAATCATTACTTTAATGTATGAAAACCATTCCTCACTTCCAACGACTCCGAACGCTTAATAACCCTAGCCGCCTTTACTAGGGTTTGCTTACATTTACGGACTGAGCAGTCATTCGAAAAAGTTGAAAGGGGCAAAATTACGAAAATACCCCTCTCGGGCGGCGAATTACCAAAATGCCCCTGGCATCGGGAAAAATCTCAAAAGTGCTTTAAGACGCTATTCTAAGGTTGCTGAGTTCATCCTTGGTCTAAAAAGCATTTTAGGGATTTTTTGTCAAAAAAATCCCGAACCGGTGTCCGGATCGAGCGCTTAAAAGCCCGTTCGGCAAGAAATTGCTACCGGCTTCGGAATGGCCCGGATTCCTGGGGAATGGCACTTCCTAGTCTTCGCTAGGGTGTGCTTACATTTACGGACAGTATTGACGCTCGAAAAAGTTGACAGCGTGAAATTACGAAAATACCCCTATCGGGCGGCGAATTACCAAAATGCCCCCTGGCATCGGGAAAAATCTCAAAAGTGATTTAAGACGCTATTCTAAGGTTGCTGAGTTCATCCTTGGTCTAAAAAGCATTTTAGGGATTTTTTGTCAAAAAATCCCGAACCGGTGTCCGGATCGAGCGCTTAAAAGCCCGTTCGGCAAAAAGTTGCAACCGGCTTCGGAATGCCCCAAATTCGTGGGGAATGGAACTTTCCAACATCCTTAGGGTGTGCTTACATTTACGGACTGAAAAGACGTTCGAAAAAGTTGAAAGCGTAAAATTACGAGAATACCCCTATCGGGCGACGAATTACGAAAATGCCCCCTGGCATCGGGAAAAATCTCAAACGTGCTTTAAGACGCTATTCTGAGGTTGCTGAGTGCATCCTTGATCTAAAAAGTAGTTTAGGGATTTTTCGTCAAAAAATCCCGAACCGGTGTCCGGATCGAGCGCTTAAAAGCCCGTTCGGCAAAAAATTGCTACCGGCTTCGGAATGGCCCGAATTCATGGGGAATGGAACTTTCCAACATCCTAGGGCTCTCAAAAAAATTTTGCGCGAAACCGCGCTAGCTTGATATTTTAAATTAGACTGCGAAGTTACAAGGTTGCGCGTATCAGTTAACCCCTTTCCAGTATTTGAAAAAATCTGAAATTTTTACCTGATACAGATCTTTTAAAAATAACTAGGGTCTCTTTTTTGCACTTTGGCAAAATCTAGCTCTAGCTAGTTTTTATAAATTCGTGAAAAATCATAATTTTGACGGCCTAAAAAATCGCTATTTTCGAATCTTTCGAATGTAATACCCCGATTTGTAAAAACGTAATTTTGACGCCCTAAACACGAATTTTAGGCTATGGTAAGAACAATTTAAGCGTAACAACAATTTAAATAAACATTGAATTATAAGAAAATTCAAAATACTTACTTGTTTTGACTTGAAAAAAATGACGAAGAAATCCACCGATCTTCTTCTAGCGGTTATCCACCGATCTTCTAGCGTAAATTTTTTTTCGCTCGTATTGTTGTGGAGATTATGTAGGTGAGATAGGGAGACTGATGAGAGTGTAAGAAATAATTCGGGGGAAGAGGGTTTTTATAGGCAGAAAAGTGAGCCGTGGGAGGGGGGGGGGGCAAAACAAACAAGCAAATTGGAAGGAGGAAGGTCTGCCGAAGGGGGGGTGGGGGTCTAGGGAAAAAATTGGACAAGTGGGGAATGGGGTGGGGGTCTGGGAAAAAATTTGGACAAGTGGGGAGGGGGGTGGGGGCCTAGGGGGGGAAATAAACAAGTGGGGAGGGGGAAGAGGGGTGGGGGCCAAGGGGAAATTCGGGTGACTGCCCCGAAGGGGGGAGGGGGGGGGGCCAAGGGAGGGGGTGGGGACACGTGGGGGGGGGGCAGGCAAAAAAGGCCGGGGGGAAGAGAGGTGGGGGCAGGCAAAAAAGGCCATTGGGTGACCTGGGCCAATCGCATGAAAGTCAGGCGATTGGCTTTGGGCCAATCGCATGAAAGTCAGGCGATTGGCTTTGGGCCAATCGCCTGACTTTCATGCTATTGGCCCAATGCCAATCATTGCCCCTTTTCGCCATAAATGGCACAGTCCAGCCGTCTTTTTTTTTTTAAGCAATCGCTCGACTGTCAAGCGATTGGGTGGGAAAAAATATTTTTCCCACCAGTGGGTGTGTATCGAACCCCATATATATATATATATATATATATATATATATATATATATAGCCGTGAGATTAAATTGCCGTGGGTTTTTGGGAGTGACATAGCATGAGAGAAACGTGAGAATCTTGTGTGTTCGTGTAAATTGTATGGTGTATATATAGTGGGTTACGGCTGTGTGTTTACGGGAATATGTGTGTGTATCATGGGTAAAGGGAGATGGTGTGACCTGCCGTGAGAGAAGGGAGAGGTTGTGCAGCCGTGGGCTGTAACATATGTGTAATTGTGGTTGATGAATGCATGAGCGGGTGAAAGAAATAAAAGAGAGAAGACCCACTGCCGTGAGGCAGTGGGTGTGAGAGGAGATGTGTGTTTGTTGTGGGTGCATTTATGCTTGAACGGAAGGGACAAGAACGGAGTGCCATGGCTTCCGTCAACCGATGTTGCGGCATCATCAAAGAGCAGCCGTGAAGGGCTGGTTTTAGAGAGAGAAATTAGCCACAACGGGGCTGTGGTATGCGATCTAGAGAGAGAGAGAGAGAGGCTGTGAGGGTGCATGAATTTGTGGGTTTGTGAGAATGTAGGTGTGGGTCTGTGAAGGGTAAGAGCAGTGTGTGTTGGGGTGTTGTTGTGTGCCTGTGGCTGTGAGTACTGTGTGTGTGTGTGTTTTAACCCAACTGTGTGCATGTGTTTTGAGTGTGTGTATACCGGTGCTTAGGTGTATGTGTATTGCGCGATTATGGTGTATATGTAACAGGTGTGCGCGCGTATGTATGTGCTGCGTGTGTGCGCGTTTTTGTGTGCTGCGTGAGCGTGCGTGTGTTTTGTGTGCTGCGTGTGTGCATTTTTGTATGCTGTGTGTGTGCATTTTTGTGTACTGCGAGTATACGTTTTGTGTGCCGCGTGTGTGCATTTTTGTGTGATGCGTGTGTGCATTTGTGTCTATTTGTGTGTGTGAGTGAAGCTGCTACGCAGCTATGTGTTTATGTGTGTGAGAGCTGTGTGCATGATGTGTGTTTGTCTGCCCATATGTGTGTGTGTGTAGCTGCCAAGAGGCAGCTGTGTGCGGGTGTTTTTGGGTGTGTATACAAGTGTGTGTTATGTGCTTTGTGCATGTTTGTTTGTATATGGGTGTGTGAGTGTGTGTATTGGTGGGTTATATGGTATGCATTTTGTGTGTATAAGTGAAGGTGTTGTGACTGTCCATCAAGAGGGAGTTGCGGGTTGTTGGTTGGTGAGTTGGTGAGAATAAGGCTTGGGTTGACGCGGATCAACGAGTATAGAGATTTAAGGAGTGACCGCCGGGTGGGGTTCCCGGCGGAGAACTCTCCGATGCTTAAGTCAGAGCGCAGCTACATGATAATGACTCTGAAAAAGCATGAATGTGTGTAGTTGTGTCGTTTTTTTATACCTGGGGGGATAGACCCCCTTTATATAGTGGTAGGAAGAAGAGCCCTAGTAGGACTGGGCCGTAGGCTAGATGTGTTAGGATCCTTGAGGATCACGTCACGATCTTTGATAAGATAATTATCAGTCTCCCAGTTCGACTAGGATTGCCGGTATTCCCCAATTATTGGGAGTATATTTGAGATATATCATAAGCCCCCCACTTCCTTAGCCAAAATGTTTGGCTGAGGAAGTTTATACCTGGTGTCTTGAGACACATGTTAGATTTGTAAGGGATTCTTCATCCGCTTGTAGGGGTAATAATATTTCTCTACTCCATGTACTCGGACCTAAGCTCTTGGGAGCTTAAGCCTTGGAGCTTTGCCCGAGTAGGATGCTAGAACTCTAGCTCTTGAGAGCTAGGTCTTTCGAATGTCGCCTAAGTAGGCTACTCGGAATCATCTTTGGGAAGATGAATCATGGGATCTTGGGATCCATTAGAGGTTGTGCCCCACGTTAGCCTCTCTAGAGAGAGGACACAGAGCTGTGCATGCAAGTTGTTGCATGTGCTAAGTGTTTGAATGTCCCCTTGAGGGGTCACCTCTCCTGTGGAGGGTGTTTGTTTTGTGCAAGTGTGTGTTCTTTAGCTTGAGCTGACCACATCATGCTTGCGTTTTACTTTGACGCGAACCCTTATCGTCGGCTAAGGGCTGGCAAAGAAGCCTCGCACTCACGCTCGGCCAGGTTTCGAATTAACAAAACAGGGTAGGGCGACGAACTCCCACTTGGTTTTGCCGTTTCTCGGGCTAGAACTAAAGCTAGACCGTGTCAGATAACACTTGTGTGCTATCCTGTCACCCTTGAGGGTGTTCGTCCCTTGAGGGACCGCCCTAGAGGGCTAGTGGAACGTAGAGTTCTGATAAGTGCCCTTGAGGGGAAATGGAACATGGAGCTCATGTAAAATACCCTCGGAGGGTTGACGGAACTTAGAGTTCTCGTACGTGCCTTTGACAGGAAATGTAGCGTAGAGCTCATGTAAATGTCCTGGGGGGCTGGACGGAACTTAAAGTTCTCGTCGTACGTGCCCTCTGGGGTGGATGGAGTGCAAAGTGCTCTGATTCACCAGTTGCATTGGTAGCATGCGCTGGTGTGAATGTTTGACCGTTGATAGTCGGTCACTGTATGACCGGATATATAATGCCGAGGCGGTAGGATACTGCAGCAAAAACCCTAAGTGCCACTTCAAGTCACAGGGTGCTGTGAATTTGTTCCTTGCTTATGGAGTGGTTTATGCATCAAAACCTTGCAAGAAATAAAAGTACGTGACTGAGAGAACAACCTTTAAAGCAATAAAGCATATAAAAATGCAACTATAATTTTAACACAGAATTAAAGGCGATGTTCAAACACCGTGGGCCCATCAGGGTTTTGTTGGTTACCCGACAGGGGTGTGTTGCACTGCGGGTCGCAGCTGAGCTTAATATGTCATAGCAGTCGGATGCCCCGACTTGTGACATGCTTGCACGACTTGACACAACTGGAAAATAGTAGACTAAATAGTAAATAGGTCTAGCTCTGTATAATCGTACTGGAAGCAGCCTTTGGAAGGCTTGCTAGCTAAAATTTGTAGTCACTAAATTTTTTAGCGACAAACATGCGATGAAATATACGCCGTTTCCAACAATTGTGCGGCATATATTAAATAAAAGACACTAAGTAGGCCCCTTTTAAAAGGCTAAAAATTTAATGCTTCAAAGCGTGTGGCCTAAGTGAAATTTCTAAAACTCTTTAGGCCTTAAATACACATTGTTCATAGGCAAAAGAGCTGATGCTGTTTTAAAAAGTAGTGGCATGTGTGAAATAAAGGAGACCCCTTGGGTATTAAACCTAAATACCCATAATTATGGGGTAAAAAGTTGAATACTTTATAAAAAATTAGAAGAAGTGACCTGATTTGCTTCTGCCCCTTCTTCTTCTTTCGACAGATAAGCTATAGCCCATTGCGGCACAAAGGTGAGACGGCAAAGCAGATCTGACAGGTGGACATGGTGGCCGTAACGGTGGGGGACACCGCATCCCGTAGGGAGGTCGTGGTGGAGCTGCCGCATGGTCGCAGATCTGGACCACGGGTGGCCGGCAATTGGATCTGATCTGGACGGCGAGGTGGCCGGCGGAACTGCAGTGAGGCGGCGCCAAGGTAGGGCGACGATGGAGGACGGCGGCAGTGCCTTTACCGTGGCCACGGTGGCGCAGATTGATAGCTGTTAACGCCGTTGCTCCGGCGGTTGTGGTGATGGTGATGCCGCCCTTTGGCCCTGGTGGCTGTGGCGGTGGAGACGCATATGCCAAGGCAACTGTCAAAGGCGCACGGTGGGTGGCCTAAGTAGACGCAGCGCCAGTGCCTTGCTAGAGGAGACACCGCGTGGCGGCTCTAGGGTTCTGACCCATGGCCGGCGGTGTGCCTGGCTTCTTCATCATCTATTTTTTTTTTTTTTTTTGTGTAATTGTGCGGCTGCTCTGGCCGCTTATTGGCGGCCGTGCAGCTGACTTTGGCGACCGTAATTGCGGTAGCGTTGGCCTTTTTTGCCAAGGCCAGGTGTGCAGTGGCGTTGGCCGGAGTGGTACAACGTGCAACTGCGCCAATCTGGCAGCCTTTAGTCGTGAGGCTGAGACAGCGACGGCGCTGCCAGTCGCAGTGGCGTCGACGCCGACTGGACGGATGGGATGGGTGGTCGCTGCAGTAGTGGGCCGAATCTGGCGGCGATGCACCTCAGAAAATTGTGGCAGCGCATCTCGACAGTCGGTTTACTTGCTTGATTTCCATGGAAAAGTAACAATGTTTTATCACTCTCCGTAGAAGCAGTGACAATCTCCTTTGACAGTTATATTTCCCGAAGATGCTTACATAAAAGGTTGAATTACCATAAAAGCAGAAGGCAGAAGATTAGATAATCTCCGGCTTCTAAAGAATTGTCTTCCACAACTTTCAACCAACCCTTCTGAAAGTACAAATAATCTTCAATCTTGTTCATGGCAACCGCGCATGAACTCTTGGCAGGACTCGTAAGTTTGAACCTCAAGGGCAAACCACTCTTGAAGTGTTTAACGAATGCTGGTGGTATCTTAAAGAACTGAGGATTCTTGTCAGAGTAAGAAATCTTCCTGCGAGGTTTCATGTTTCTAATCTCTAATAATATTCTGGGCACCAATCTGTTGCTCGACTCCGGTGGTTGCGCCGATTGGCGCCGGCGACGGGTTACGCCGCTAAGCCTCGCCAGTTCCAACGGCGCTGCTTCTTCCTATTCTTTTTCTCTGGTTTGGTTGTCAATGCTGCTCCGGCGACTTCGCCGTGGTGACGGTGGTACGGGCATGGGGCTGCCCGTGTAGGGACTGTTTAATAGCGACGCCGTTACTGATTATGGTGTTTGACCATGACCATGGGGCCGTAGTGGTGCTGAGTTGCCTTCTTTATGGCGACCAGATTGTTTGATGGCAGCTGAATTCGGAGATGCGCCACGGCAGCACTCGTGTTGGCGGTTCAGACACATTGTAGACGTCAAAATAATCGACACCTTTCTTTTGGGACGTCGCTTGCAAAACGAGTGTTTGGATTTTCTTGAGGTCGATTGGCTAGGCTGGCGGGTCCCACGGATGGCGCCAAAATGTTGCTGCTTAAAATATGTCCCGCGTACGTTGCGGAACCCGAGCCTGGACCGATGACCTGCAAGACAGAAAACGAGTGACCGCCGGGTGGGATTCCCGACGGAGAACTCTCCGATGCTTAAGTCAGAGTCCAGCTACATGATAATGACTCTGAAAAAGCATGAATGTGTGTAGTTGTGTCGTCCTCCTATACCTGGGGGGATAGACCCCCTTTATATAGTGGTAGGAAGAAGAGCCCTAGTAGGACTGGGCCGTAAGCTAGATGTGTTAGGATCCTTGAGGATCACGTCACGATCTTTGATAAGATAATTATCAGTCTCCCAGTTCGACTAGGATTGCCGGTATTCCCCAATTATTGGGAGTATATTTGAGATATATCAATGGTGTATATGTAACAGGTGTGCGCGCGTATGTATGTGCTGCGTGTGTGCGCGTTTTTGTGTGCTGCGTGAGCGTGCGTGTGTTTTGTGTGCTGCGTGTGTGCATTTTTGTATGCTGTGTGTGTGCATTTTTGTGTACTGCGAGTATACGTTTTGTGTGCCGCGTGTGTGCATTTTTGTGTGATGCGTGTGTGCATTTGTGTCTATTTGTGTGTGTGAGTGAAGCTGCTACGCAGCTATGTGTTTATGTGTGTGAGAGCTGTGTGCATGATGTGTGTTTGTCTGCCCATATGTGTGTGTGTGTAGCTGCCAAGAGGCAGCTGTGTGCGGGTGTTTTTGGGTGTGTATACAAGTGTGTGTTATGTGCTTTGTGCATGTTTGTTTGTATATGGGTGTGTGAGTGTGTGTATTGGTGGGTTATATGGTATGCATTTTGTGTGTATAAGTGAAGGTGTTGTGACTGTCCATCAAGAGGGAGTTGCGGGTTGTTGGTTGGTGAGTTGGTGAGAATAAGGCTTGGGTTGACGCGGATCAACGAGTATAGAGATTTAAGGAAGAAGAAGAGAAGTGCGGATCGCGTACCGGGTTAGCGTTAAGTTCGGCACGTGCATATATTAGCGCACGCTCATCATTAGTACGTGAAAATTTACAGTATAATATGTTAGACAATATTAGAATTCTTGGCAAAATTTTATAATTTTCTGAGATCGTATGAATTTTTAGTATTTTCTGTAATTTCAGATTTGGAAAATTCTTTTGGAGCCTTTAAACCCTGAAAATGTTTTGAGAAAAATTAGAATAATGTCTCTATGGTATAAATAAGACTCAGTTTGAATTTGATAAATTTTGGAGTTGTTTTGCTATGGTTTCATATCGCATTGGTTTTAGCAAAACAAAAAATTTTAAAATAGTTCTTATGCCTTTTAAATTCTGATTTCAATTTCTATAATTTTTATATATATTTTAAAGTTCTTATAAAAATTATGGGACTTATTATTCTGCTGGAAGTAATTATGGCTAGTATTGGGTTTTTATTGTATTTAAAGAAATTATTTTAATTAAAAATATTCAAAATTTCAGAAAACGCATATTTTGACTTTTAATAATGTTTTAAGAAATTTAAGTGTTTTATTGTAATTTATTAAGAAATTTGGAATACTGTTACGCATTAAAGAGCGTACCGGTTTCTCGGTTAGGTTGGCCGCGTGCGAGGCGCGCTTTGAGTTGAGCGATGTTGAAAGTGAGCATCGTTTGTGTAGTGAATAGTAGGTTATAGTATATTAGTATAGATTGTATTCTAACAAATGGATTGCCAATCTGGGTTTATTCAGAGAATTTCGATCGAGGTTTGGTAGCATTGCTTAGCTTGGACCGAGGTAAGGATTTTCTCTCTGAACAATTCATCATCTGAATCCATATGTTTTAATCTTAATGGTTTTGCAAAATTTTATGGAACTATTGTTTTATAAAATTTCCTGAAAATATTTTGATTTTGCCCGTGAAACCCTAACTTGAACCTTAAGCGATCGTTTGAAATTCTTTGTTTATTCTCAATTGTTCTATTCATTCAATTATCATAAAATGTTTTGAATTATATTTATTGGTTCTCAATGTTGACATGAGTTAGTAATCTGGGAGCCATAAGGATGGTCTGTATTGTTGGCGTTATAACACTACAAGAAAAATGCATTTTAGTGACGGAATTTAGCGATGGAACTGTTTCCGTCGCTAAAAGTCACCTTTGCCGACGGAATTAGGCGATGGAATTAGATTCCGTCACTAAAAACGCTGGAGGGAAAAATGCGCGGGAAGAAAAAATAGGCAACGGAATTTTCCGTCACAAATGATTTAGCGACGGAATTTAGTGACGGATTTTACGGACGGAAGTATTTTCATCGATAAAGGTATTATTTTAATTTTTTTATAAGAAAAAAATATTTTTGCTAATTATTGAAAATAGAAAAATAACATATAATAAACATAAAAAAACAAAACAAAACAAAACCCTAAAAACAAATATTTTTACTCATCGGCCAAAAGGTTTCTCTGGCTCTCTCTCTATTCCTCGAATCAAAGGTTTCTCTGGCTCTCTCTCTTCCTTCTGTTCCAGATTCGAGAGAGGACCGGCGACGGCGTGTGACCGGCGAGTTGGCAACGGCGGCGAGTGACCGACGAAGACTCCACAGCACCGGCCGACATCCCTCTGCCAGAGACGTCGACGAGGGAATCGACCGCGGGCAAACCCTGCCTTTTGTCATTTCGCCATTTCGGTAACTATTTGCCCTCCGTCTTCTATCTTCCTACTCTGTCTTCTGTCTTCTATCTTCCTACTCTGTCTTCTGTCTTTATAGTGTGACCTGGAGACTCAGATCTCACTTCGTTAGTTTGAATCTTCTGTCTTCTGGGGCATGGAGATGAAATCAACGAAGCTGTCTTGGTGTGTAAAAATAGGTTTGGGGTATCCAGCAAATAGTGATATTGTAAACTGGTTATTATGCGTGAGCAGTGGCATGTGTGATTATAAGTTATATTGCTAAAAGACCGAAACCTCAATTGAATACGGATGAGAGTGTATCTTATACCAGTGTAATCATTAATGGTTTGAACTTTGGAACTTTGCTACTGCCTGCTCTTTGATGCTACTTCTACTGTGATGTAACTTTGCTACTGCCTGCTCTATGATGTATTTGGTGGTGGTTATTATGTAATTGATGATATAGGACTATTGTAGAATGACCAAATTAAACTGCATTGTATATACTTTTATGTACTTTCTTAAGATTCAAATGGTCCCTGATTTATGGATCTGTAGTGAAGGACAATCTGGACTCTGGAGTATAAGACATTCACCCAAAATACATTTTGACATGTTAATACATGTTAATATTCTGTTGACTTAGTTTGAGATGCACCATCTTGCATAGTCTTTACCGGGGACAGAATATTGACTTATGAAGAAGTGCTGTTATGGAGCTCCATAATATAGGTTGTTAAAATTAAAGGACATGCATGAATTGTTATGAAACCTGCTCCACATAGTCCAGAACACTGTTTTTTAATTCGAGGCCTCGTTGTAAGTACGAATCTGTGTGATGGTGTCATGGAGATCGAAAACAAAGGATAGGCAGAAGTACAGACACGGTGAATATCAGAATATAATCTACAAGATCCCCCAATGATAACCTTACCTTACGGATTGTTGGGCTAGTTCATGCATGGCCAATTGTGGAACTTTTAGGGAATGATTATTCCCAGCTAAGGCTGGCAGCTTAATTTAAGGATGTAGTTTTGTTACTTGGATCAGTGATTTATGTGTCGGTAGGTTACTTCAATTAGCAGTAATGGATATATTTCTGTCAATGGAAAAACTATTTTTTTACTCTTGTTCCTTGCGCTTATCTTGATTCGTGTATCCCCGTTGATTCAGAGAAGTTTCCCTGCTGGTAATCTTCACTTCCATGGATTGAATATGCAAGGCAAAAGAGATTATCCTTTTTTCAGTTTTCCACGATTTCTAAATTCCTTTTTCTTGGAGGATTGGGTTTCCTTCAGACACCCAGTTAGGAACAGATGGTGCATACATCTACCATTACTTCCGTGTAACGACTAATTAATGTCTCTGAACTTAAGTGAAGTGTTCCTGCCTGTGTTATTCTTGTTTAGTATATTCATTGCAAGAGTAATCTTGCTTCAAACAATGTATGCATGAAAGAGGTCTACCTTGATAATGTCCAAGTGATGGTGAGATGTTCCAGCCAGTTCACCGACATATGGCATTTCAATTTTATCCTGATTCACTGAAAATGTGATTTCCAAGTAGGAAACTATTCACTACTCAGGCCTAGTTTTAAACACATTGTTTTCTACTCAGGCCTAGTTTTAAACACATTGGAAGAGCAAGACCGCCCATATGTCTCCAAGAAGGCAAAGGCCATCCGCGTAAGTTTGTTTTTGCAGCTGATTTTTTATCTATTTGGTTTGATGAATCTCTAACTCAACTTGCATTTTGCATGAGTTGTAAGATGCATAGGCTGTGAGATTTGATGAAAGCAGTTCTCAGGAGCCCAGCTCTTCCTTGAGCGATTCTGATGCAGCAGAATTGTGGCGACATACGCCTGGGGTTCGCGACAAGAAAGGACGTATACGTGGTACTCGCGAAACCGCACGAGATGCCAGGGCATCGATGCATATTTCACTGGATCAGCTTCCATCCTCCGAAAATTGGAAAGACGAAATTGCTAAGATTGTGCAACATGAGGTGCAGAAGATGAAAGAGATTGAAATTGCTAAGCTTGTAGAGATTGAGGTGGAAAAACGGATGAAAGCGATGGACATGCAGCAGGTACTCTTTTCTTTGATGCATCGTAGTGATTCTCTTGCATTAATTTGAATGAAATTGTTAAAAAGGAAGGGGGAAACCTGCTGTAATGGGGCTGCCAAAGGGCAGCAGCTATGTGAGGTTCTGTGGTGTTTTTGTGTGTGTAAAAGTGTAAAAGGAAGGGAGAACTGCTGTGTAGTGTGTTTTGTGTGCGATTGAGGAAAAAGAGGGAAAAGGAAGGGCTGCCGAGTGGGCAGCTGTGTTGGGGGCATTGTGCGTCAGTTATTGTGATGTTTAGATGGATGTAAAGGAGGAAAATAGGAGAGGGAGAGGCTGCCAAGGGCAGCCATGGTAGGGTGGTGCAATTGGATTGTACAATTTGGTTTGTTTGGTTGGTGTTACTTTTAGGTTAAAGTCATTGACCGTCTATTGAAAAAAATGAAACCTTCTTTCTTGGCTAATTAGTTTTGGTGTGTTCTGGGGCTGAACACATGGGCAATTTACATGTCAAATTTATCTGTGCATTAATTGAGATAAACAGCTAAGCTTAGAAGATTACCAAGTTTGTTGTGTCTGTTTGCTGATAGATAGTGTATTTATATGGTGGTGGAACAGTTTTTCTAGTATGAGACAGTTAATTTTTCATTAATACTGCACGAAATACATCCTTTAACATGCCTTTACTCGCTTTGATACAGGCCGAAGTTAGCGCGACTGATGCTACTGAGAATGACAATGATGAAACATTCGACGAGCTAGGTGGATGATTGTCTTATGTTACCAGATTTGACGTTACGTTTGTTGGGATTTTTGTTCATTTTGGTAACCAAGCAACTGATTGATTTAGATGTATTATTGTTCACTTTTGGTGATATTTAACAAATGTTGAATATTTGTTATCTTTAGTTCATTATCGGATGTTGACGTTGGATTATTTAATGATGGATTATTATTGTCAATAGTTGTTGCATTAATTAAGAATAGTATAATCTATTTATGCATATTTAATGAGTTTTGTTTTCAAATATTTTAGGCCTTAACTATGATTTTTGTGACGGAATTAGCGACGGAAAAAATCAATTAGCACCTAGAAATACGATTTTTGAGACAGAATTAGCGACGGAATATTTCCCTTTAGCGACGAAATAATTCTCCTTTAGCGACGGAAAATATAAGCTCCAATATATGGTTTTGCGACGGAATTGGCGACGGAATATCCGTCGCTAATGATTGTTTTAAAAAAAATTTTAATTATATTTATATTATATTTATTTATTTTTAAAAAAGCTAAATTTTCTGAAAAATTGCAAAATAGTTTTAGCGACGGAAATTCCGTCGCTAAAGGATGACCAATTCCGTCGCTAAAGACTAAGGCATCACTGATGGAACACAAATTCCGTCGGTAAAACCTTTAGCGACGAGGGTTTAGGCGACGAAACTTTACCGACGGAATTTCTGTCGCTAAAGGCTTTAGCGACAGAATTTTCATATTTAGCGACGGAAAAATTTCGTCGCTAAAGGTTAATTTTCTTGTAGTGTAAGGATGGTATGTTGGATGGTTTAAACTAGTACCTAGATGGACTAGTCAGTGTACATATGCATATGTAAAGCGTGTCGAGCACTGTCGGGGTGACTTTGCTACAGCATACTACTCATGTTCAATGTTTCCTCTTTATATTTTATTGCACTTGAACTGTTTTGAAATAACTATTGATTTAAGGGATTGAATTGAATACTCGTCCCTATGTTTATATCGTATTGCAGTGATTACATCAAAAGAAAAAAAATCCCTCAAAAAGATGTTATTGGACTTGAATGTAAAATTATTCGTATTGTTCATCTGTGTCGAAATGCTGTCTTTTTATTGAAAATACTCTTAAGAAGTTTTGTTTGACTCTATATGAAAACTCGTCCGAATCGTTTTGTAATTTTAAGTCTTTGATCGACCTTACCGAGCTCTCGAAAGCTCACTCTCCTTTGACTTCCTTTCTGCAGGTCATAGCCAGCATTAAGTTGCCCGAATAAGGATTAGAGCCGAGCGAGTGAAAGAAAAGGAACTAATCTTGGTATTGATTGTTAGAACCCATGTGTGGGTGACTTTCTTTGATAGTTTATTATTCAGGTTTAAATTAGTTTCCTAATATGATTGTACACTAAGAGAAAATACTTTGATGGATGTTTAGTCGCTCTGAAAGTTTTTGTATTATTTGGTTAAGTTTTGAGGATAATATTGTTTAGTGAATGATCGATCGATTGTCTAACGTTCCGGAAAATTTCGGGATGTTACAGATTGGCATACAACAAAAAAATGTCAGCAGCAAGTGTGTGACCAATTGACAAGCAAAACATAGCTAAGAACCCAGATCGGTAGAACAACAGACGGTCTGTGACAATAAGGCACGAAAAACTAGACCAGCCAACAATGGAAATTAGTAGGCTGCAGCCCCATCTAATCGATTCCAAAATTCCGATTTCAACAGTTACGATATACTCGAACAACAAGCCTTATGGATGATTGACCGAAGAAGCAATCGATTTAACGATAAAACAATGAGAAACACGCCATATTCTAATTAATAGACGATACAAAATATAAATAACATAGGATTAATTGGTCCAACGTTGATCCAGATTTCAAAAAGTAAACCTTTATCTCTAATTACTCGATTAAATCCAAAACTTTGATCTTCTCAATCCAATCGTATAAAAAACCCTAAAAATTTAACATACCCAAACGTTCCAATTAGATTGTAACGATAATGAAAATTTGTAGGCTACTACGAATCTCAAATCAATAATCAAATTAAATTCTTACCTCAAGCAATTTGCAAAATCCCAAGAATTCTCTTTTTAGGGATTCTTTGGGGACTCTTCTGAAATTTCTTGTGTTCTTATAGAATATGTATTGTAGGTAACTATCAGACACCTAGAAGATATATATTTATATTCTTAATACAATTAGAATTTTAAAATACCCATTACGTCCCAAACTCTCAAATTTTATTTTTATTTTTATTTCTTTTCTTTTTTAAAAGCATTTAAATATGCGGGGTCAAACATCCTCCCCCCCCCCCCAAAAAAAATTTCGTCCTCGGAATCAAAATGTACCTGAGGCGCCAAAGAGGTGCGAATAAGTACGTCGCATATATTCTTCAGATTTCGAAGTGGCCTTCTCAATTTCATGGTTCTGCCATAAAACCGGGCTCAAAACTGGAAGATTACTCAGGTATTGTTTGATTTTGTTAGAAGCTTCTTGGCATAAGGGATCCTACCCTTTGGCTCAATCCTTCATTAGTAACTTGAATATGGGCTAACAAATCATAGTCAATTGGGGTATGAATCGACTGATGTACTCGATTCTACCCAAGAATCCTTGAATTTCTTTCTCGCTCCTGGGTGGGGGCCTCTTCACTATCGCCTTAATTCTAGCTAAACCGACCTTTATACCTTGCTTCTGACCATAAACCTTAGTAGGTTTCTAGTTGTCACTCTGAACACGCACTTCTGTGGAGTGAGGCTTAAATTATACTGCCTTAATCTCTCAAAGTACTTCTGTAATATCCGGTACTTTTCAAGCGGCTTAAAATAATCATCTGTGACCCGAAAAATAAACAGGCGATAATTTTGAGCAATGCTCGGGTATAAGTAGAATATGGAAGCTTAAAATAATTTTGGGGTCAAAATATAATTTTAAAACTTTTTGGGGTCATTTTGTAATTTTGGAAACTTTGAGGGCTAATTTGCAATTTTAAAAAGTATGCATTAATGTGTCAATTTTTAGAGAACATTTTCTTGGAAGTGCCACCTCCTTCTTGTGCATTTGGTGACTAATGTAATTTAATATTAAACTAGGTGATGCCAAGGAAAGTGGGTTCGTACCTACGTGGAGGTGCCACAAGAAATGCAGTCTGAGTCAGATGCCAAGTATGTTGATGTGAGACACAGCAAGGGTGGAACAAGGGCAGAGACCAAGGGCTTCCCAGACAAAGCTTGAGGGTGGCAGTGCTGCGAGGGCGATAGCGCAGGATGAATACACGACGACAGTCACAGTCCGATGCTTAGGTCCAGAGTTAGGGTCCTGTATGTTTCTCTCTCTAGGATTCTAGAGTGAGAAAGTGAAAATATGTTCTGAAAATGTCCAACCGTCCATCTTCCGAATGAATGAATTCTCAAGACCTCTATTTATAGAGATTGAGATGATGATGTCATTAACCGACACGTGGCGCTTCCCGAAAAAGACACGTCACCGGGGGGTCCACGGGTGCCGGTGTTCCTCGGACTGTCGGATCGCATATTCACCCGGCCTACCCCGCACAGCGTCGCTCTGTCTGTCTAGAAAGACTGGCTCCCACAACGTCGGTGTGGCCAGAGAACCCCTTGATCTAGCCTCCAATCCAAGCCCTTGCAGAGTCCCACAGGCCTGGCAGCGGTGGGGAAGACCCGACGCCCAACTGCCAGGTGAACTAGGCGCGATGCCCTCCGAAGACCTGCTCCCGTCTCAGAATGACCCGGGGGTCATAGTCCCTAGGGGTGTCGACGCAAGCCCCCAGTGCCGGAGCACGTAGGCCAATCACGCAGGCACCCTGGCAGAGATAGTGTCCCGGATGAGTCGCATATTTCGCAGGCCGAGGTAGCATTCCGGAGGAACCGTCTACCTGGCCGGCCAAGGTAGCATCTCGAAGGAGCCGTCTACCTGGCAGAAGGGGAGTCTTCATGCCGGAGCACTTGGAGCTCCCTGGCAGAGATAGTGTCCCGGAGGAGTCGCCTATCCCCGCGGGTGAGTCCTTGTGCCGAAGCACTCGGAGCATGTCAAGGTAGAATCCCGGATGAGCCGTCTACCCGACTGGCCGAGGTAGCATCCCGGAGGAGCCGTCTACCTGGCGGAAGGGGAGTTTCAGAGCTCCCTAGCGAGATAGTGTCCCGGAGGAGTCGCCTATCCCCGCGGGTGAGTCCTTTTGCCGGAGCACTCTGAGCATGTCAAGGTAGCATCCCAGAAAAGCCTTCTACCCAACTGGCCGAGGTAGCATCCCGGAGGAGCCGTCTACCCAACTGGCCGAGGTAGCATCCCGGAGGAGCCATCTACCTGGCGGAAGGGGAGTTTAAGAGCTCCCTGGCGGAGATAGTGTCCCGGAGGAGTCGTCTATCCCCGCGGGTGAGTCCTTGTGCTGGAGCATTCGGAGTGCGTCAAGGTAGCATCCCAGAGGAGCCGTCTACCTGGCGGAAGGGGAGTTGAAGAGCTTCCTGGCGGTGATAGTGTCCCGGAGGAGTCGCCTATCCCCGCGGGTGATGTACACTCCAGAGAGTGGGTCAAAGCATGTTCCACGACCAAGGCAAGGTGCGCATGGTGTGGTGAATGAGTGTGGTGCCCGAGGGCATGTAACATGATTGTGGTGCATGGGCGCGGTGAAGTGAGTAAGGTGCCGGAGGCACGTCTGTGTTAGTGGCACGGCGCATGGGCGCGATAGAGTGCGTATGGTGCCGGGGGCATGGTAGTGTGACAGAGAGCCTTGGGGCACGGCTGTATCAGCAGCGCGGCGCACGGGCGTGGTGGAGTGTTGAAGTGCGGCGCCCGGACGCTGTTGACAAGGGTCGCGGAGTTGTGTCCGGGCGACGGGGTCGCGGAGTTATGTATGATCCCTTGAAGAGAAGTTAATGTGTTAAGTATGGAGACCAAAGGCCAACCCATAGGGGAAGTCCAAGGCCAACCCTTAAGGGGAGGCCAATGCCAACACCAAGGGAAGGCCGAGGCCGACCCCCAAGGGGAGGCCAAGGCCGAGGCCGACCCCATAAGGAAGGCCAAGGCCGAGGCCGACCCCATAAGGAAGGCCAAGGCCGAGGCCGACCCCATAGGGAAGGCCAAGGCCGAGGCCAACCCCAAATGGAAGGCCAAAGCCAACTTCCTTGGGCAAGTGTCATGGCGCGCCGACGGGCGACGTGCGACGTGCGAAGTGCGACGGTCGAAGCGTGATGCGGCGTCGCACAATGATGAGTTTCTTAGTGACGAAGTCACGTAACAAAAGTGGGAAGTGCACGTGACTTGAGTGTGCATGCTTTGACCGGTTGTGAGCGTTGAAAATGAATGTTGCTTGTGCGGATGTGTCATGCAAAATGGGACCACAGTGGGCCTTTGGATGCGACCAGAATAGGTTGGGAACACTAGGTCTTTTTATTGTTTAGAGAATTAAATAAAGTAAAACAAAAATATAATAAAATCAGAAAAATAAAGAAAAATAGTAACTCGGCTTAAATAAGAAACAGAGAAGAGAAAACAGGGGAAGAAGAAAGAAATGGGGACTCGGGCAAGGAAAACAGAGAGATTGAGGAAAATTCTTCGGGGTAGTCCCATTTCCCTGCTAGTGTGTGTTTGATTGTGTGTCTGTGTGTTCAGCCTGAGTGGGTACGTGACTGTGTGTCACAGAGTGTTTTATGTGTGTGTGTGAGAGAGCTTCGGGGCAGTGGGATTATGTGGGAATTTCGGTGTGTGTGTGTGTGTTCACAACCGTGAAGAAGGTTGTATTGTGTGTGTGTGTGTGTGTGTGTGTCGTGTATGTGTTTGATTATTGGTGTTTGGATGTGTGTTTGTGAGAAATCGGGGGAGTATGTGTGTATAATGGGTGAGATTTGGGTGAGTTATGTGTGTATTTGTGTAATAGAGTGTGTGGGGGGGGGGGGGTGTTCAGGTGTGAATTGTGGGTGTGTTCAGGTGTGAATTGTGGGTGTGTTGCGTGCAATAATAGTGTGTATATGTGTGTAATTTATGGGTATTAAGGTGTTAAAGTGTGTGTTTTAGGTTTTTTAGTGTGTGTTTATGTGTAGCAGAGAGGGAGAGAAAAGGAGAGAGTGTGTGTGTGTGTGAATTATGTAAATGGTTGTGTGCGACGGTGAGGTCAAGAAAACGAAGAGTGGGTATGATTTAGGTGAAAGTGTGTGTGCCTTAATCTGAACAACAAGTGTAATTGTCACCAAAAAGGGGGACTGAGGTTAACAATCTTGTGTGAATTTTTATAAATTGTTTGGATTAAAATATGACAAACTTTAAAACAAAGACCCCCAGTATTTTTGTGAGACGTACGCTGTGAAAAAATTTGGGAATTTTTGTTATCCGCAAAGGATGCTAAATTAGGGTATCAATAAAAAGGAATTCTCAAATTATTTGATATAGCAAATCAAGTTATTTTGAATAGAAAATTTTAGAAAAATCTTATATTACTAAGATGTTTTATTTCCTAAAATTTCGTATCAATCCAAGGTCGATAGTTATTTTTAGCAGGACCAACATATATGCACTCGGTCCTGACGCCGATTCAGAATTTTCGAGCAAAAATTTCCTGAGACACTTTTTAGTCCAAAAATGAATTTAATATGCTTAAAATAGTGTTTTAATGTGTTTTTTATATTTTTTCGATGCGGGAATCCCCATGGGGTATTTTGGTAATTTGCCATCTAGAGGGGGTATTTTGATAATTTTACCTAGAAAAGGTACTTTTGGGTAAATTCACATATGGTAGTGATTTTACTTGTGGGAAGGAAATTTTGGTAATTTAAGCATGAGAGGGGTGCTTTTGGTCAATTTACACATAAGGGGCATTTTTGTAATTTTACTGAGGGGGTTCATTCTGGGAGTATGCGTGAGTCAGTATTGAATTCATAATATCGTAGTATAGACTGTATACTAATAATTGGATTGTTCCGTTTAGGTTAAAGCAAAATACTTTTCGGTTTGACTAGATTAGCTTCGGATCCAGGTAAGTGTTTTTATCTGAACCCTAGGTAAGGATTTTTATCTGAATCCTAATTTTGATAACTTTTGTTCGTAAGTATTCTTTCGATTTACTTATGGCTATTGTCGAACACTAAATTATACGTTGATAACAGTATATTATTGCAAAGCAAACCCTAACACTGAACCTGAATCGGTTATTTGGAAATCTTATCGATGCTTGCCTTTTATTGCATGCTAAGAAAATTCGATAACTGTTCCTACCTGTTCTTGCTATTTGTTTGTGGCTATTTTTGAGTTTTGAATGATGAATTAGTATCAGTATGTTTGATTGTCATTGAAAACCAAATTGACATCGGTTATTTGGATTCATGTTAATGCTCGATTTTATTGCATGTCAAGCATTGAATTTCTTGTTGACTCTATAATTGTTGTCTTCTGTGTTGATCTGGTGTTCTATTTTGAGGGACGCGTTATAAGGACGGTCTGTTCCCGCGTTTTACGGGGAACGCATGCTAGTCCCTTGATAAATGGAAAGGGATAGTTATCGTACATCATGCATGTGTATACTTTCTGTGCATTGCCTGAGTTGCATTGCCTCTGCCCAGGATCAATATCTTCTAAATTTTTCACATTATATCTTAAAATGAATGTTTTGAAAAATAATAGGAAATGAATATTTGATATCTGATTAAAGGGATTGAGTTAAAACTCTTCCCGCATATTATGATCAAACTCTTTATGATTATCTGAAATCTTTTCCAAATTGTTTTTGAAATATCTGTGTTTGTTTTGAAATCCTTTGAAAAATTGTTATTGCATTTTAAAATGATGGCTTTGAAAATGATCTTCAAATGATCGTTTTAGTATTTGGTTATGATTGTTAATGTTCGTTTTGGAACCTGGGATGATAACTAATGTTTGTTTTGGTGTTTGTTTACGATTATTTATGGTCATTTTTAGTATATGCTTATAACTGATTATGATCATTTCGAACATTATCATCGAATGGACTTTTGAATTGTTTTTTAATTCCTTCGGTTGTTCCTTGAACGACCTTACTGAGCTCTCAAAAGCTCACACTTTGTTTGATTCCCTTCTACAGGTAATGATCGAATGTAGATTGCTCGGGAATAGGTTTAAAGTCTGTATGAGATTCCGGAGAGCCTACCACTACTGTATAGTAAGACCTTTACGTGGGTCGGTACTGTTAAGTCGTTCTATAAAGAACTTGAGTTTGCAAAGAACCTAAGTTTTAATAGTTTAAGTTTAAGCATTTTTTTTTTTTGTTATCTTGTATTTTGAATAATTTGAGTTGATGTCTAGTTAGATGCTCTGAAGTATCTGTCAGAAAACTGGGTTTCATGTGGTTTGATATGATGTGATAGGTTAACGCTCAGGGAGTTCAGGGCTAGGGAGTTCCAGATTTTTAGGTCGTTATAACTTCCTCATAACCGTACAGTGATCTTCATGCTTCTTAGACTTAATGATCATATCATCCACGTATACTTCTACCTCCTTGGAAATCATGTCATGGAAGATGGTAGTAGCGACTCGCTGATATGTAGCGCCGACATTGTTCAATTTAAAAGGCATCACTGTATGACAAAAAGTGCCCCAAAGGTTGGTGAAAGTTGTTTTCTCCTGATCCTCGGAAGCCATCTTTATCTGATTGTATCCCGCAAAGAAATCCATGAAGAAAACCAACTCGTGTTCCTCGGTGTTATCTAGATCATGTCTATAATGGGCAAAAGAAAACATCTTTTGGGGAAGCTTGGTTAAGGTCTCAGTAATCAACACAATCCAAACTTGGCTTGTCGGTTTTAAAACATGGACAATGTTGGCCAACCACGTAGAGTTTTCGATCACTCTGATGATCCTTATGTGCCAATAACCTCTCTAAGGGATCAATGCCAAGGGCTTGGATGCTACGTAGGGGGCACACATTGTGGGCAAGACCACTCTCTATAAGGATTAGGGAAACCCTCTTATCAAGTGCTTGAACTGTGATATGGAGTTGGTCGTTGTGGCTTGGTCCTGACCTGGGCAAATCAGATTCAAAAAAAGTGAGGACATTCCCACAATGAATAACCCCCAACACTTAAGATAGTTCTTCTTGCTGGGTCTGTATAGGTATCTAGGCTTTGCTAAGTAACTTGATCAAGGCTTGAATGTGGGAGTAGGAAGTGGATAACAAACCCCAAATAGAGATATTAGCTTGGGTATTCTTCAGTTGTCTCAATACTTCATCGGGGGGGGTGGGTCTTGAGAAAACAATGGGTCTGATGTGGCTGGTAAGGGAACTGTTTGGTAAAATCGGTCTGATTTGGTTAAATGTGAAACCTCTGCATTGGGTCTAAACATAAAGCCCGTCTTTTCGTCGTACTTCTCTTCGACAGTGAAGGTCTCACCTTTCATCAACTCTTCCCACGAGATTACATCACAGAACTTTCGTAAAGAACCAGACATTAAAATAGATGAACATACTAGCTTGCTGGAATGATGACTGTAGTCGGATCTACCAGTCGTAGACCATCTCTGATAAAATTAATCCTCTGAGTTGGTAAGGGTTCAGTTCTGACATTGGGTTTGGCGGGAGGGGAAAATTTGCCCTTGTAAATAAGGTGCTGGATGGCATGTTTGAGACTCATGCATCTATCTGCGAAGTGTCCCTTCCCTTGATGATTGGCACAAAAAGCTTGAACATCATATCCCTCCCTTATTATTGTTGGCTTGGGGTAGGTGGTAACTTGGATAAAACGCCCCTTCTCAACAAATGTTCAAAAACTTTGGGCAATAGGGCATTCAATAGGGTGAATTCTCTTAGGCTCTGCGATGGGTTCCCATAATACTACATGTGATGCTCAGACATTGTTGACGTTGCTGGCACTGTCGAACTTTGGTTGTACATTAGAATTCGTCAAACTTGCTCGGTATACTCCTGGCTTCAACTCACGAGAAGCGGTCCCTTTGTGGATGGCATCCTCAATTTGTACTAGGGATCCCATTAGTGCCTTGAACGATGTGTGGTTGTAACACCCCGAACCTCGATATGCCTAGCCGGTTAATTTATATTAGAGCGACGACTTTCATACTTAAGATTTAGCGTCAATTTTTCATGAGTGAAATTTTATCAGCAATCTTTAGCGACAAAATTTGTGGAAACCATAAGTTATAAATTAAAGATGGAAAATATAAGTGATATTGATGGAGATATTAGTGACAATTAGCGTAAACGATAATTTAAGAGTTTTTAGCGACGAATTTCCTTATAGTTAGCATTATTTTATGTAGCAACTCTTAGTGACGATTTATCAACCGGGATAGCGTAACAACTCGCTAATAATTTTCTTAGCGCATAAATTATCGTAAATGTTTATTTTGGACCATTTCTCAACAATAAAAGCTTCGGGTGAAAATTTGAGCGACTAACGAAAGTTAGGGGGGCCTTTTGGTTATGTACCAAACTAGGGTTACTATATATATATATATATATATATATATATATTATAATAGGAGGTGTCAAGTCCCACATCGCAATACATGGGGTTTGGGATTGGTTCTTATATCTGGTGGGCTTCCCCAACTCTAGAGCATGCTTTTGGGTTGGACACCAAGTTCAACATGGTATCAGAGCTAGGCTCCATGCCGCCTCATTCGATCCAACGGGACCACCTCTTATTCAAGAGAAACACCTCTTATTCCCACCCTTCGCGTGAAGGCGGGTGTCAAGTCCCACATCGCAATACATGGGGTTTGGGATTGGTTCTTATATCTGGTGGGCTTCCCCAACTCTAGAGCATGCTTTTGAGTTGGACATCAGGTTCAACAGGAGGCAGCCGTCATACTCCATTCTTCCATCTAGTGCGCGACCTAGAGAAAAAGAGAGTGGTACAGAGAAAAGGGAAGCTACACGAAAGAGAGAGAGAAGAACAAGAGCTACTATTGTCGGAATCCAGTGAGCGTAGCGACAATTTCTGGTAAGCCTCGAACCATTTTTTCTTCCTTTTAATTTTTGTATTTTAGTGTACAGGGTGGAGTGAATTGTATGAGTATAAATCTATAAGTGTGAGGAAAGGGATATGGGTTTTGTCAATTCAGCCGTGACGGTAGAGCAGCTATGGTGGGGTGTGTGCGGGCGTTAGCCGTGTTCTCTTTTCTGTTAGTGGAGAATGGCTTTGGGAGTGAGTGGTTGAAAAACAGTGTCAATATCGAAAAGCTCATTAAGTTACAGTTATTAGAAGAGCATTTGGTTTGCATGATTTTTCATTTTCAACATAAATTAGATTTGTTGTTACATTTGCTTGTGTCGACTTGGGAAGAAGTAACAGAAATCATAAATTTTTGATATGATTGCAAGGAAATGGGGAGCTGGGGATGTAAAAGCTTTAGGTTCATTAGCAGCCTGGTTGAGAGTGTGCATAAGTAGCAATCAAAGGTGTTGGCTGGTAGGCATTAGTGGGTCATAACAGAATGAATGGTGGTTCTTGTATATCTCATTATATTTCACGTGAAGGCACCTGAAGTTGCTGGCATGTTGGGTTAGGCAGCTTATGCAACAATGAGAAGATGTTAGGTTAGTGGTGGTACCCCAATCACTTGAGTTGGTGTTGGCCCCCACCTTTGGCTTGGCATGGTGGTTTATGCGTAAGAGGTGTGTGTGAGATGAAAAGAGAGGCTGCATGACAGGCTTGTATATGTATGTGGGTAAATGGGTCTATGTGAGTGACCGGTTGCTATGTGCGTGGATGTGCCGAAGAGAAAAGAGAGAGAGAAGGCAGTGGGTATATGGGTAGGAGATTGGTCAGTGTATGTGTGTTTTATGTGGGAAAAAGGGCTGCAAGACAGCCGTGTGGTGTGTGCTTGGTGTAGTGTGTGGGTGTAAAGTGAGCATTGTTTGGATAGTTGATACTAGGTTTATAGTATTGTAGTATAGATTGTCTTCTAACATATGAATGCCAATCTAGGTTTATTCAAAAATATTGATCGAGGTTGGTAGCATTGCTTAGCTTGGACCGAGGTAAGGAATTCTATCCAAACCCTATTTCATTATTCTGATTTCAAATGCTTATAACAACAGTTTTACAAACAAGATCGAATGTTGATTTTTAGTATGGATATAAAGATGTTTTTAAATTGCCCGTGAAACCCTAAATTGAGTCTTATAGCGATCGTTTGGAATTTTGCTTCATTCTCATATGTTTAATGGTTCGACTATCGTAAAATATTTTGAGTTGTACTTATCTCTGTTTCGTCTCATCTTGCAATTCATATGTTTATTGATTGCTCATCGTAAAGCATTTTCAATTGTATTTAGTCCTTCTAAATGTTGACATGAGTTAGTAATTTGGGAATTATAAGGATGATCTGTATTGCTGGAGTTATAAGGATGGTATGTTGGTTTGGTTAAACTAGTACCTAAATGGACTAGTCAGTGTACATATGCATATGTAAAGCGTATCGAGCACTGCCGGGGTGACTTTGCTATAGTGTACTGCTCATGTTCAACGTTTCCTATTTCTGTTTTATTGCACCTGAAGTGTTTTAAAATGATTATTGCTTTAAGAGATTGAGTTGATACTCATCCCTATGTTTATGTTGAAATGTTGTGGTTTTGTTTAAGAACCCTTTTAAAAATTATCATTTGATTGTACATAGAAAAATCATTTGAACCGTTATGTTTCTCTGTTTTAAAAGTTGTTATTTGGCTTAAATGTAAAATCATCCGAATCGTTTTCGATTGTTTTTTTAAATCTTTGATCGACCTTATTGGGCCCTTGAAAGCTCACTCTCCTTTGACTTCTTTTTTGCAGGTAGTAACCAGCGTTAGGTGCTTGAGTAAGGATTAGAGCCGAGCGTAAGGAAGTGAATTTAAGTTAGTATTGAACATTAGAATCCCTGCGTGGGTAAGATTCTATTTAGATTGCTTTTTAGAGAACTTAAATATCTCTGTTTACTACCATATGTATTAGTGATTTGAGGGAGTGCATTGATTTGAGGCTCTGGAATTAGTACTCATAGTTGGTTATTTGAAATCGGGGTTTTTATGTCATTAAGTATTGATTTTTTTAAACACTTCGGGAGTTCGGGGTGATAACGCTCCGGGAAAGTCCGGGTGTTAAAGCTTCGAATTTTCGGGGTGTTACAGTGGTAGCGGCCAAAGATGTTGTCATGGTACACTGAGTGCAGATTGTTTCTCACTATATTCACATGTTCCTCCTATGTAGGGCTGTTCACCATTTTTGTGACCTTGTTTTCTCGTCTCATGATAAAGGCAGATACTATTTTCTTGGCTCCTGTTTGGTAGTCTCTACTGGTGATGTCTAAATCATCATTTTATTGGTACTGATTTACAAATTGCCTCACAACATCAAGGGTGTGGTGGAAAAGTTGTAAGAATTGATTTTGGTTGACTCTATAGGATGCCAATGCACGCATATACATCTTGATGTGGATCTTGGGGTCTGTAGTCCAGTCAAACTTGTCCATCTTTGGTATCTTAAATTTAGGCGACAACTGGTCTTTGGGGTTCACAGTGGTGCACTGAGATCTAATATGTCATCGGCTATTTTTATTTAGGCGATTCGGGCTATATCCTAGGAATGAATGATTAACTAGAGGAATGAATGATTAACTAGTTAATCATTCATTCCTGGGATATAGCAGGCTTCCCCTCCTCATCTTCCCATTGATATTTCCAGTCGAACTCAGCTTTCTTTTTGTCATCTCCTCCTGTTCATTCTTACCCTTTTTCTCAAGGTGGTCTATCTCCTCGACTTTTCAGGGTTAATATGCAAGGGCTACAAAACCATTCTGAAGGCCTTTTTTCTAATTCACTAATAGTACGGAGCAAATCTTCCATCTTTGAGTGTCCTTCGTCCATTGGGATTTGAGTGAGCTTCCCAGAAGAGTCTCGATACCAACCACGCTTAGCCTGAATTGTATAGAGAAATTTTAAAAATTTAATCACATAGACCACATAGATCGAACTGGCGAGTTTGTACCTTATGAGAGATGAAAGGTAGGACTAATTGGTCAACGGGTTTATTTTTTGAAAATTCAACGAAATAAGGTTGACTAACAGTTGGGTTACCCAACGGGTGAACCAGCTGGTTGGTCAGTAGGTTTAGGGTTTGATTTGGATAAAATTTCTGGAAGGAAAGGTCTGACTAACTGTTCGGTCACTTGGGGAGGTGAACCTGCCGATAGGTCAGTAACTCCAGGGCTCGTTTTGTACAAAGTTTTGGGATAGGAAAGATCTGACTAATCGTCCGGCCACTCGATGAGTGAACCGGCCAGTTGGTCAGTAGGTTTAGGGCTTGTTTTGGATAAAATTTTAGGAAAGGAAGGATATGACGAACCATCATGGCACTCGGGGAGGTGAACTGGCCAATTGGTCAGTACTCTAGGTTTTTTTTGCCTAAATTTATGGCAGGAAGGATCGGACTAATTGGTCGGTCACTGGGTAAGTGAACCAGCTAGTTGGTCAATAGATTACGGCTATGTTTTGGTTAACATTTTGGAACAGGAAGGATCTGACTAACCATCCGGTCACTCGATGAGCGAACCAACGGATTGGTCAGTAGGTTTAGGGCTTGGGTATAAGCCAACCAGTTTCGAATTTTTAGGTATAGCATTTACTGACTAACCATTCGGTCAAAAGTGCAAAAAATTGACCGGTTAGTCATAATCTTCCTTCTTTTGCTAGATTACCTATTAGCTGACAAAATATTGGTTGCTTCCACTGCCGATATGCCATAGGCCAAACAGGCATTCTCCTAAAAAAAGGTAGAACACTGAATGGTCCGAGAAAGTGGTTTCTTTCTCCTAATATTGGTTGCTTCGGCTCGACTTGTACCATATACCTCCCGCCCGTAACTCATGTAGTTAAAGGGCAATTGCCTTTAATATACCAAGAAACTAAGAGGTCCCTTTAGTACGAAGCCTTAGAACTGAGGGTACAGTCAAAATTCGCCTCTGAACTAGGAAGTTTGAGAACCCTTGCCCTCGAGTGGATGGGTTAGGGACAGATGTGCATGTGTGTGAGGCACGAAAAAAAAAGCACAAGTAAGTTATAACACATTGTACATGTTATACAACACAAAGAAATGAATTTTTTTTCAAGTCTGGTCCTCTTAGTTTTTAGTCCTCAGCGGAGTGGCAATTGTAGCAAACTGCCTCGGAAAATATTCCCCGGAAGTAAGGATTTTAGAAAGTCGACATCTTATTTATTTAAAATGAAGAAAAATAAAAAAAAACTATAATATGATTCTAAAAATATCCAAAGGACAACTAATCTATTGAAAATAATGAAATGGGTTTGGGAACTAAGTTATACGACAGAAAGGTATTGGGCACCCGCCATACCCATTTGGTCTGTATTTCATTTCAATTAATTTTTGGCCTTTTAAACACGTAACACATAAATAAGCAATAATCTAGAAATAAATATATAAAATTTATTTCTAGATTATTGGTTTGAACTCGACATCAGAAGTCGAATGGCCTACGTATCCCATCGGACTAACCAGAATCAGAATCATCATAATTTGACTCTGGTTCTACGCGAAGTGACCTACAATTCGATCTTAGAATCGAACTAAGAAATGAAAATGACTCTTCCTATGGTTTTTGCACTAGAAATGAAATGTGGTCATGGGGAAGGGAACTAATTCTAGACTACTAAATTAGACTAGAAAACCACAAAATATACCTCATGAGTCTGCTCGTCTTGGCGACTCGGGAACACTCTACAAAGGATCTACGACGCAAGAGGCTAAGAACTCTTTTGAAGTGAACATGAAGGGCTAGTTCCTCTTAAGAGAAAATATACCACTTCCAAGGGAAATGATATAAAAGCTCTAGTCGAAAAAGCTAAGATCCTTGAAAATGTAGACCAAGGGGCCTATTTATAGAGCTCTGGGGCGCCATAAATGATAAAGAAGGCTGTATCAATCTGTAATCTGATTATATATATATATTAACTAGCTGGTTATCCCATAAGTTAAAAAACAAATTCTCAAATTTCGGGACTTGTTCTACACGAAGTCAGACATGGATAGATTACAGGCCATTCGTGGTCGCGGTGGACGCCGAGCTGCGTCCACCCCGGTGGCTCCCGCCTCGTCATTGCCCACTAATGACGAGGCACATAGTGCTCACATCCAGTAGACGGGGACCCAGCCCTAGCCGCAGCTGCTGCCCCAGCCCTAGCCCTAGCCGCTAGCCCAGCCCCAGCCCCAGGCCGATTCCTCCCACACACGCAGTGGTTCTCCTTCTTCTGTGGGTTCTAGCTCAGATTTATTTGATAACGACGTTTGATCATAATGCTATACTTATATTTAAATTATATTTGATCTGTATTAATGTTGGTGTTTTGTAGCCGCAGTTGCTGCCTCAGACCAGCCCCAGCCCGAGGCCGATTCCTCCCACACGCGCGCTGGTTCTCTTTCTTCTATAGGTTCTACCTCAGGTAGATTTGATAACGACGTTTGGTCATAATGCTAGACTTATATTTAAATTATATTTGATCTGTATTAATGTTGGTGTTTTGTAGGATCTCGACGAGGCCGTTGACCGACACACAGGGTGCGCATCGACCCACAGCGTAAACAGAGAGTTAATCTCACCCAAGAGGGCTAGTAAGTAAAAAAATTAGATAATGCAATACTTACAATCTTCAATTCCGATATTTATTACGGTCCACTTATTTTATGTATTCGATGTTTGTTTCTTTATCAGGATCCTGGAGATTCCGGTGAAGACGAAGATCGGCGTCCTTGTGAAGGACCGATTCTTTGAGCCTCGCCTATACTTGAAGGACTGGGATGCCATGACAAGGAGTCCTTATGGGAGGAGTGGCTGGTATGGTTTTTCTTTTTGTCAGTAATTATTTGTTTAACTAGAACGTAAATTTTAAATTAATTGCATTGATTGTATAATTGGATGCTTTTCAGGAAGGATTCGAATTTGAGTCGCCTGAGCAGCAGGCTTTTTTTTGCCTACATCGACAAAAATTACCGGTGATGGTTGTACGACGCACGAGAGCGGGCAAGGAAGATACTGCCCGAGGGTGCCCCGATGGAGGACTGGAAGGGATTTCCCCCTCATTGGATATCTCCATCTGTATGGGGACAAATGGTTGATCAGTGGAGGACTGATACATCCTGGAAGGCCAAGAGTAGGAGTGGGAGTGAGAACAGACACGAGAAAGATCCCACACACACGCGGAGGGGGGGAGGGGAGGTCGGTTGGCTCACGACGTCCTCCGCCACAAGAATGCGATGGAGCACCCGAACCTGGCGACGGATGTACTGTTAGATGCACGTGATGAAGAAGGATAAGGACAATGCACATCGGGTGGGAGACTTTGTTTCATATATTTTCCGACAGATCGATGTAAGTTACAAATTAATTTGTTTAATTTGTTAATTTTTTGCATTTGTATTCGATGTTTTGTTGTCTTAATGTTTTCAATGTCAAATCACTGTTTTGCAGGCCTTGTATGAACTGATCAAGGGGTCTGGGCAGCAATCCGGACAGTCATCAGCATCCACGAGTATGAGCATGAGTACTGGGGGATTGAAGCGATGGCTGGATACACCAGGGGTCGTCAATAGGTCGAAAGGCCACATACACGGTCTGCCTGATATGACTG
>JAVXUO010001862.1:0-14665 GCA_033065855.1 Escallonia rubra | reverse complement strand
GCTCATCGTAAAGCATTTTCAATTGTATTTAGTCCTTCTAAATGTTGACATGAGTTAGTAATTTGGGAATTATAAGGATGATCTGTATTGCTGGAGTTATAAGGATGGTATGTTGGTTTGGTTAAACTAGTACCTAAATGGACTAGTCAGTGTACATATGCATATGTAAAGCGTATCGAGCACTGCCGGGGTGACTTTGCTATAGTGTACTGCTCATGTTCAACGTTTCCTATTTCTGTTTTATTGCACCTGAAGTGTTTTAAAATGATTATTGCTTTAAGAGATTGAGTTGATACTCATCCCTATGTTTATGTTGAAATGTTGTGGTTTTGTTTAAGAACCCTTTTAAAAATTATCATTTGATTGTACATAGAAAAATCATTTGAACCGTTATGTTTCTCTGTTTTAAAAGTTGTTATTTGGCTTAAATGTAAAATCATCCGAATCGTTTTCTATTGTTTTTTTAAATCTTTGATCGACCTTATTGGGCCCTTGAAAGCTCACTCTCCTTTGACTTCTTTTTTGCAGGTAGTAACCAGCGTTAGGTGCTTGAGTAAGGATTAGAGCCGAGCGTAAGGAAGTGAATTTAAGTTAGTATTGAACATTAGAATCCCTGCGTGGGTAAGATTCTATTTAGATTGCTTTTTAGAGAACTTAAATATCTCTGTTTACTACCATATGTATTAGTGATTTGAGGGAGTGCATTGATTTGAGGCTCTGGAATTAGTACTCATAGTTGGTTATTTGAAATCGGGGTTTTTATGTCATTAAGTATTGATTTTTTTAAACACTTCGGGAGTTCAGAGTGATAACGCTCCGAAAAAGTCCGGGTGTTAAAGCTTTGAATTTTCAGGGTGTTACAGTGGTAGCGGCCAAAGATGTATTCATGGTACACTGAGTGCAGATTGTTTCTCACTATATTCACATGTTCCTCCTATGTAGGGCTGTTCACCATTTTTGTGACCTTGTTTTCTCGTCTCATGATAAAGGCAGATACTATTTTCTTGGCTCCTGTTTGGTAGTCTCTACTGGTGATGTCTAAATCATCATTTTATTGGTACTGATTTACAAATTGCCTCACAACATCAAGGGTGTGGTGGAAAAGTTGTAAGAATTGATTTTGGTTGACTCTATAGGATGCCAATGCACGCATATACATCTTGATGTGGATCTTGGGGTCTGTAGTCCAGTCAAACTTGTCCATCTTTGGTATCTTAAATTTAGGCGACAACTGGTCTTTGGGGTTCACAGTGGTGCACTGAGATCTAATAGGTCATCGGCTCTTTTTATTTGGGCGATTCGGGATTAGAGCTCATCTAGTTAATCATTCATTCCTGGGATATAGCAGGCTTCCCCTCCTCATCTTCCCATTGATATTTCCAGTCGAACTCAGCTTTCTTTTTGTCATCTCCTCCTGTTCATTCTTACCCTTTTTCTCAAGGTGGTCTATCTCCTCGACTTTTCAGGGTTAATATGCAAGGGCTACAAAACCATTCTGAAGGCCTTTTTTCTAATTCACTAATAGTACGGAGCAAATCTTCCATCTTTGAGTGTCCTTCGTCCATTGGGATTTGAGTGAGCTTCCCAGAAGAGTCTCGATACCAACCACGCTTAGCCTGAATTGTATAGAGAAATTTTAAAAATTTAATCACATAGACCACATAGATCGAACTGGCGAGTTTGTACCTTATGAGAGATGAAAGGTAGGACTAATTGGTCAACGGGTTTATTTTTTGAAAATTCAACGAAATAAGGTTGACTAACAGTTGGGTTACCCAACGGGTGAACCAGCTGGTTGGTCAGTAGGTTTAGGGTTTGATTTGGATAAAATTTCTGGAAGGAAAGGTCTGACTAACTGTTCGGTCACTTGGGGAGGTGAACCTGCCGATAGGTCAGTAACTCCAGGGCTCGTTTTGTACAAAGTTTTGGGATAGGAAAGATCTGACTAATCGTCCGGCCACTCGATGAGTGAACCGGCCAGTTGGTCAGTAGGTTTAGGGATTGTTTTGGATAAAATTTTAGGAAAGGAAGGATATGACGAACCATCATGTCACTCGGGGAGGTGAACTGGCCAATTGGTCAGTACTCTAGGTTTTTTTTGCCTAAATTTATGGCAGGAAGGATCTGACTAATTGTCCGGTCACTCGGTAAGTGAACCAGCTAGTTGGTCAATAGATTAAGGCTATGTTTTGGAAAAAAAATTGGAACAGGAAGGATCTGACTAACCATCCGGTCACTCGGTGAGCGAACCAACGGGTTGGTCAGTAGGTTTAGGGCTTGGGGTATAAGCCAACCAGTTTCAAATTTTTAGGTATAGCATTTACTGACTAACCATTCGGTCAAAAGTGCAAAAAATTGACCGGTTAGTCATAATCTTCCTTCTTTTGCTAGATTACCTATTAGCTGACAAAATATTGGTTGCTTCCACTGCCGATATGCCATAGGCCAAACAGGCATTCTCCTAAAAAAAGGTAGAACACTGAATGGTCCGAGAAAGTGGTTTCTTTCTCAACACCGGTGTAAGGTCACTCTTTCGGCTCGACTTGTACCATATACCTCCCGCCCGTAACTCATGTAGTTAAAGGGCAATTGCCTTTAATATACCAAGAAACTAAGAGGTCCCTTTAGTACGAAGCCTTAGAACTGAGGGTACAGTCAAAATTCGCCTCTGAACTAGGAAGTTTGAGAACCCTTGCCCTCGAGTGGATGGGTTAGGGACAGATGTGCATGTGTGTGAGGCACGAAAAAAAAAGCACAAGTAAGTTATAACACATTGTACATGTTATACAACACAAAGAAATGAATTTTTTTTCAAGTCTGGTCCTCTTAGTTTTTAGTCCTCAGCGGAGTGGCAATTGTAGCAAACTGCCTCGGAAAATATTCCCCGGAAGTAAGGATTTTAGAGAGTCGACATCTTATTTATTTAAAATGAAGAAAAATAAAAAAAACTATAATATGATTCTAAAAATATCCAAAGGACAACTAATCTATTGAAAATAATGAAATGGGTTTGGGAACTAAGTTATACGACAGAAAGGTATTGGGCACCCGCCATACCCATTTGGTCTGTATTTCATTTCAATTAATTTTTGGCCTTTTAAACACGTAACACTTAAATATGCAATAATCTAGAAATAAATATATAAAATTTATTTCTAGATTATTGGTTTGAACTCGACATCAGAAGTCGAATGGCCTACGTATCCGATCGGACTAACCAGAATAAAAAACATCATAATTTGACTCTGGTTCTACGCGAAGTGACCTACAATTCGATCTTCGAATCGAACTAAGAAATGAAAATGACTCTTCCTATGGTTTTTGCACTAGAAATGAAATGTGGTCATGGGGAAGGGAAGTAATTCTAGACTACTAAACTAGACTAGAAAGCCACAAAATATACCTCATGAGTCTGCTCGTCTTGGCGACTCGGGAACACTCTACAAAGGATCTACGACGCAAGAGGCTAAGAACTCTTTTGAAGTGAACATGAAGGGCTAGTTCCTCTTAAGAGAAAATATACCACTTCCAAGGGAAATGATATAAAAGCTCTAGTCGAAAAAGCTAAGATCCTTGAAAATGTAGACCAAGGGGCCTATTTATAGAGCTCTGGGGCGCCATAAATGATAAAGAAGGCTGTATCAATCTGTAATCTGATTATATATATATATTAACTAGCTGGTTATCCCATAAGTTAAAAAACAAATTCTCAAATTTCGGGACTTGTTCTACACGAAGTCAGACATGGATAGATTACAGGCCATTCGTGGTCGCGGTGGACGCCGAGCTGCGTCCACCCCGGTGGCTCCCGCCTCGTCATTGCCCACTAATGACGAGGCACATAGTGCTCACATCCAGTAGACGGGGACCCAGCCCTAGCCGCAGCTGCTGCCCCAGCCCTAGCCCTAGCCCTAGCCGCTAGCCCAGCCCCAGCCCCAGGCCGATTCCTCCCACACACGCAGTGGTTCTCCTTCTTCTGTGGGTTCTAGCTCAGATTTATTTGATAACGACGTTTGATCATAATGCTATACTTATATTTAAATTATATTTGATCTGTATTAATGTTGGTGTTTTGTAGCCGCAGTTGCTGCCTCAGACCAGCCCCAGCCCGAGGCCGATTCCTCCCACACGCGCGCTGGTTCTCTTTCTTCTATAGGTTCTACCTCAGGTAGATTTGATAACGACGTTTGGTCATAATGCTAGACTTATATTTAAATTATATTTGATCTGTATTAATGTTGGTGTTTTGTAGGATCTCGACGAGGCCGTTGACCGACACACAGGGTGCGCATCGACCCACAGCGTAAACAGAGAGTTAATCTCACCCAAGAGGGCTAGTAAGTAAAAAAATTAGATAATGCAATACTTACAATCTTCAATTCCGATATTTATTACGGTCCACTTATTTTATGTATTCGATGTTTGTTTCTTTATCAGGATCCTGGAGATTCCGGTGAAGACGAAGATCGGCGTCCTTGTGAAGGACCGATTCTTTGAGCCTCGCCTATACTTGAAGGACTGGGATGCCATGACAAGGAGTCCTTATGGGAGGAGTGGCTGGTATGGTTTTTCTTTTTGTCAGTAATTATTTGTTTAACTAGAACGTAAATTTTAAATTAATTGCATTGATTGTATAATTGGATGCTTTTCAGGAAGGATTCGAATTTGAGTCGCCTGAGCAGCAGGCTTTTTTTTGCCTACATCGACAAAAATTACCGGTGATGGTTGTACGACGCACGAGAGCGGGCAAGGAAGATACTGCCCGAGGGTGCCCCGATGGAGGACTGGAAGGGATTTCCCCCTCATTGGATATCTCCATCTGTATGGGGACAAATGGTTGATCAGTGGAGGACTGATACATCCTGGAAGGCCAAGAGTAGGAGTGGGAGTGAGAACAGACACGAGAAAGATCCCACACACACGCGGAGGGGGGGAGGGGAGGTCGGTTGGCTCACGACGTCCTCCGCCACAAGAATGCGATGGAGCACCCGAACCTGGCGACGGATGTACTGTTAGATACACGTGAGGAAGAAAGATAAGGACAATGCACACCGGGTGGGGGACTTTGTTTCAGATATTTCTCGGCAGATAGATGTAAGTTACGAATTAATTTGTTTAGTTTGTTAAATTTTTGCATTTGTATTCGATGTTTGTTGCCTTAATGTTTTGAATGTCAAATCACTATTTTGCAGGCCTTGTATGAACATATCAGGGGGTCTGGGCAGCAGTCCGGATAGCCATCAGCGTCCACGAGTATGGGCATGAGTACTGGGGGATTGAAGCGATGGCTGGATACACCAGGGGTCGTCAACAGGCAGAAAGGCCGCATACACGGTCTGCCTGATATGACTGCACGTGCCGTGACAGGAGTGTCCCCACCCCCCGCTGTCCCTCCACAGACGCAAACACCGACCGTGGAGCGACAACCGTTACACACGGACGAGATCCGTCGCATTGCTTTGGAAGTGTATAAGATGATCACGGAGCATAATCATGTACAACCACTATATATGTTCAATAAACACTATATACGATTGCTATCGAGATTAATGCATCCGTGGCTTTATATGCAGGGCACTGCTGCTGAACATGCCGAGCCGGATCCCAGTGCCCTTGTGGACGAGGATGATCAGCAGGATCCAGATACGGGACTCGTCGACCCCTGATCAACCCTTCAATTCCCCTCCTAGCTATTTGTATCCCGCTCCCATGCCCCCCCCCCCCCCCCCGACTTGTACTCCCCTCACCTCCCCTACACTATTGTTCCCCGCTCCCGTGCCCTATTGAACTTTGTATACATTTTATTTTCGATTAGTATAGAATCCATTCTTTATATATGTGTGTGTGTGTGTGTGTGTGTTAGGGTTAAATAATTGCCGATGAATCAATAATTATTTAACCCTAATGTGCATTGAGAAATATTTGCTGGATTGATAATGATTGTTTAGAATTTGTAATTACATGTTTGTGTATTAAAATATATATATATATATATATATATATATATATATATATATATATATATATATATATATTTCTAAAATTAGTTTGACTTTTAGTGGCGAATTTTATTCCGTCGCTAAAAAACTTACTTATCTGTGAATAAATGACTTTTAACTACATAAATTCCGTCGCTAAAGTTTTAAACGATAGACTTTTAGCGACGGATATTCCGTCACTAAAGTCATCAATTTTTTAATATTTTTAGGGTCGGATGTTCCGTCGCTAAATGTCTATCGTTAAAACTTTTGGCGACGAATTGTCCCGTCGCTAAATATTTTACGTAATAAATAATTTTTGAAAAAAATATATAATTAAATACAAAAATATATTTAGCGACGGATATTCTGTCGCTAATTGTATTAATACGTCCGTTACTCAAAGTCGACTTTAGGCGACGAATTTTAAAATTCCATCACAAAACTTTTAGCCACGGGGTTATAGGCAACGGACTTTTAGGGACGCTGTGCCGTCGCTAAAAATCTTTGGCGACGGATGTAGCACTTTGTTCCCAACCCATCTTGGTCAGACCCAATGGCCCGCTAGGGGTCCCACTACGCGCAAACACGTCAAGATTGTCAACGGTCAATTTTCCAGCGCATCAAACCGGTCAATGCCCGCGCACCCAAGACACGTGTTTTTCTCGTTTCACGTGCTTCGTGCGCGACTTAGACATTTTTATTTCGCATTGACGTTACTCACGCTAGCGCAATCGTCACACCAAGATCACCCAAACACCTTACCAAAAATGTCGACCGACGGCGCAACCGGAGCAATAGGGTCAACGGACAAAGGCCTTGGCCAACCCCATGGGGTCGGCCTCGGCCTCACCCAAGGCCATAGGGTCGGCCTCGGCCTCCCATGGGGGGTTTGGCCTTGGCCCTTCCCCCCCCCCCCCCCCGGTTCTTCACTCTTCGCGCAAAGTCCTTTTTGCACTTTTTTCGCTTCGTACGTTTCGTACATGACTCTGGCACCTTGTTCATCATGTGGGTACGATTCTTGGTAGCATGCTCGTCGCAACACAACTTTCGGATTCGTCATTGCTTATCAAAACACCTACCGACGGTGCGCCCAAAGTTCGTAAAAGGAGAAATTACCTTGGGCTCTGAAAATGGAAGTTGGCCATTTGGCCTTGGCCAACCCCAGGAGGTCGGCCTCGGCCTTCCCCAAGCCTAGGGGGTCGGCCTCGGCCTCCAGGAGGGGTTGGCCTCGGCCATTTTCCCCCGGTGGTTCACCCCTCCGCGCAAACCCCTTTTTCGCACTCTTTTTGCTTCGTACGCTTTGTGTGTGAATTTGACACCACGTTCGTCATATGGATATGATTTGCATCGACACGCTCGTCGTAACGCAACTTCCGGATTTTCCTTTGCTTATCAAAACACCTACCGTCGGCGCGCTTGAAGTTCATCGAAAGGGGGAGTGGCCTTGGCCTCCCTTCATGGGAGTTGGCCTTTTACCTTGGCCACCCCCTAGGGTCGGCCTCGGCCTCACCAAGGGGTCGGCCTCAGCCTCCCCAGGGATGGTGGCCTTGGCCTTCCCCCCAATGTTTGGCCTATGGCCTTCCCTCCGGCGCGCACTTGTTTTCCCGAGTCTTTGCACCTCCGCTATGTTTACGGACGTTCGTACATCAACCTCGCGACGTCCATCGTGTATCACCTTACGGACGTTCGTACATCAACCTCGCGACGTCCGTCGTGCATCAACCTCCCGACGTCCGTTCGTACATCAACTTCACGACGTCCGTCGTCCATCAACCTCGCGACGTCCGTCATGCAACAACATCGCGACGTCCGTTCGTACATCAACCTTCCGACGTCCGTTCGTACATCAACTTCACGACGTCCGTCGTCCATCGACTTCGCAACGTCCATCGTCTATCAACCTCGCGACGTCCGTCGTCCGTGACCGCACACCGCTCCCGTGATTCCCAACGTCCGAAGTCGCGCGCTACCGCCGAATGACCCGTCGCCGACGACCGCATACCATCACTCCCAACTTTGTCATTACTACATGTTGCATTCATTATCTTGTTATGACAGGTACACTCAGCTCACATCTCGTCTTTGGGACACTCGACGCGCGCCCGTGTGCCGTCTCCGCGACGTTCGTCGCCGCGCTCGTGCGCCACTTTCATAATATGTGCCCATGGCACCAGATATTGTCTCCGCGACATTCGTCGCCGCCCTCGTGCGCCACTTCCATGATAGATGCCCACGACACCAAGTATTGCTCCGCGACGTTCGTCGCCGCGCCCTTGCGCCATCGTCATGATACGTGCCCCTGGCACCAAGTATTGCTCCGTGACGTTCGTCGTCGCGCCCTTGCGCCATCGTCATGATACGTGCCCCCGGCACCAACTATTGCTCCGCGACGTTCGTCGCCGCACCCGTGCGCCACTTTCATAACATGTGCCCCGGCACCAGGTATTGTCTCATGCTGTAGGCACCGCGCCCATGCGCCACAATCATGTTACGTGCTTCCGGGATGGGCTCACAACCTTATAGCCATCGCCGTCTCAATCATAGGGGGGCTTCGGCCCTCGTACCGGGATGGGCTCACAACCTTATAGCCATCGCCGTCTCAATCACAAGGGGGGCTTCGGCCCTCGTACCGGGATGGGCTCACAACCTTATAGCCATCGCCGTCTCAATCACAGGGGGGCTTCGGCCCTCGTACCGGGATGGGCTCACAACCTTATAGCCATCGCCGTCTCAATCACAGGGGGGGCCTCGGCCCTCGTACCGGGATGGGCTCACAACCTTATAGCCATCGCCGTCTCAATCACGGGGGGGTTCCAGCACGAGGATCCCTTGCAGCGGACTCTGAGCACGAAGCTGTGACTATGTCCACTCACGTTACTGTCGATCGTCGACATCACCAGGACAATGACCCACGGGTCACTCCGGGACGGGAGCAGGTCCTCGGAGGGCATCGCGCCTAGTCCGCCTGGCAGTTGGCTACAGGGGTAACCCTCACCACTGTCAGGTTCTCCGCGCGTCTCTTGACGCGCCTCATGGGATTCAGTAAGGGCTTGGATTGGTGGCTGGGGCAACGGGCTTACTCTGATCATGCTACCGCGGTATGGTCAGTCTTCTCAGACAGGTAGAGCGACGCTGTGTGGGGCAAGCAACGCGAATTTAGGAACCGGTAGTCCAACGGAGAACCGGTATTTTGGGACCGCTTGGTGACGTGTCACTCCCAGGGGACGATATGTGGCACTTTATGACATAAGCACCATGTTTCCTATAAATAGTGAACTTTATAACTCAAAAAGGGACTTTTGGCTTTTCTTACAAAAATCACTTTCTCACTCTAGAATTTGGGAGCTCTTGAATTCTAGTGAGAGAAACGTAACTTTGGACCGTAACTTCGGACCGTAGCATTGGACCCTGACTTGGACCCTGACTTGGACTATCGACTGCCGGCCCTGTTCGTCTTAGCTTTGCCTTCGCAGCACTGCCATTCCTCACGGCCCGTCTGAGAAGCCTTGCCCTCAGCCCTTACTCCGTCTTTGCTATCTCCCACTTTGCATACTTGGAAGCTGACACGGACTGCAGCCTTTGTGGCACCTCCACGTAAGTAAGAACCCACTTTCCTTGGCATCATTTTGGCGACTCTGCTGGGGAGGTGAGCATCGTACTGCAGTCTTTCTATCTTCCACACTTAATCTCCATGACTAGACAACGAAGAGTTACGAGGGCTGCCAGCCGGGGCCTTATCCATGCCGTTCAAGAAGAGGACCACACAGGTGAACAGGAGGGGACCAGTGCTGTGCGTCCCCAAGACCAGCCGCAAACTACCGCACATGACATACAAGTTGCAGTCAACGCGGCCATCCAACAGTTTTCGCCCGCTATAACCACTCTTATGACAGCCGTGATGGAAATGCAAAAGTCCATACAGGCGATGGCCTCCCAACAAACCATTGCACCAGTCCAACCCCATGGACCTGAGTTGGCTCTTGACGTCGCTCAGGCCCCAGTGTCGCGACCACCGCCGCCTCAATCAACCAGACCATTGGCGGTAGGACTTGCGACATCTTCGCCTCATGCAGCTACTGCACTACATCCCGTGATGCCATCACGCTGACCTCAGGCAGACCTTGGACCCGTGCTGCAACAGATCCACCCTGTCCTCGCACCTCGGCGCATGCCGGCGCGAAGCTCGTCTGAGACCCATGACTCCATTGAGATGGAACCTAACCCTTACTCAACCGAACAACATCAAACCAATGCCCAAGCAGTGGACATGTCTCGCCCAACCACCCATGCCCATATACAATTACCACCACAAGCCCCTGTCATATATCAACCCTCCGTTGCACCTGTCCACCAAGTTGTTCCTTCTGGGGGCTCGGGAGCTCGCGGCATCCCAGCCAGTCACCACCCTTTAACCGTCCATGACGACCCGTCTCCCAACTATGTCACTCGTTCAGACTTGGAGACACTCATCCATCGCTTGTCACAAAACTCTACGCCTCATCCCTCTGCCCACCTGACAGGCCATGCCCCATATGTCAATGATATTGCCACCATACCCTATCCCCCGAAGTACAAACAACCAGCCTTTGTGCTCTTCAACGGACGCGAGGGCAACGCCTGTGAGCATTTGACAAGATTTGCCGGCTCATTGGAGCAGTATGGCCCGGGAGACAGCTTGAAGTTGAGGGAATTCCACAAGTCCCTTACAGGCTTGGCCTACACTTGGTACCACCAGATCCCTGCGGGGACTGTCCACGCATGGAACGACATGGTCCAATTGTTCTTAGACAAGTTCCATTACGAGGCCGAACGCGTGAGTGTTGTTGATATTGCTGGCATCCGCCAAAACCAAGGGGAAGACTTGAATGAGTACGTGCACCGTTTCCATCTCAAATGCCTTGAGTGCACGGACTTCAGCAAGGACGAGACGTTGGTTCCCATATGCATAAAAAACATGACTAATATCTACCGTGTGCATATCGAGAATCTACAGTTGAGGTCATGGGGACACCTCAAGGAAACAGCCCGTCGTACTTATGAGACGGTCGGTCATGTCAAGCCATGGAGGCCTCGCCCGCAGAATGCGCTGCTGGCCTCAGCTGACACATTCAACAACCGGTGCAACAGCAACAGCACCAGCAACAACAACGTCAATAATCACACTGGTTTTAAGCGTCAGTTCCCGGATGGGGACCAACGCTCCGACAAGCGGCGACAGCAGGAGACTCTGCCCGCCTTTCCGTGTGATTTGAATACGGTAAAAGGGCTCCTGACAGAATGGGTTGCCAATGATAACAACTTCAAGTTGCCACCTGTGAGGATCCCCATCACAGACGAAGAAAGAACCAGGCCTAACTACTGCCCTTACCACCAGGCCCTTGGACATCCCCTCAAGAACTGCAATGCATTGCGAGCTATCTTCGCAAGAAAGGTCGCGATGGGCGACCTACAGCTGCGGAAGCATCACGACGTGCGGAAGAACCCGTACCCAAATCATGGCAACAACAACCGCGAGCATCAGGTGCTCATGGTTACTACCGACCACGTCGAGCCGCACGTCCCCGAAGCTTCTGCGGAAGTCTCCCCTATGGTCACAACTTGTGTACCTTCTACCCCCCATCCAGCATCCTCAGCTGGACGAATGACGAAGATCAAAGACTTCTTTGATGAAATGGGGTTTTCACCCGCAGCGCGGACATATCTCTCGGACTGTTTGATCGAGGTCACTACCGGCCTCGAGCCCGAATGCTTCGCCTCCCAGACCGAGCTCAAACACATCCCTTCCACCGCATTCATTTTTTCAGGCGATGACTCACCGTCAATTGAGCATCATAACCGGCCGTTGTACCTTGAGTGCACTGTTAACGGCACCGGCTTTCGTCGCGCCTTGGTAGATGGTGGCGCCTCGATCAACATCATCCCCTTAACCACTTTGCAGCAGGCCGGTATACCACCAAGGAGGATCATCCGTGACCCCGTCAAAATTACTGGCTTCGGGCAAGGCCACCAGTCCACCCTTGGCCACATCACTGTCGACCTCATGGTCGGAACTGTCCGTCGTGACACTACTTTTCACGTGATAGACAGTGAATCTTCCTTCCACCTCCTGCTTGGGCGACCCTGGATTCATACCAACAAGGCTGTCCCCTCGACGTACCACCAGTGTGTGAAACTGGTGGCCGGTCCTACGGGACATGAGGTAGCGGTGACCATCCCCGCGACCAAGGCCCCTTTTGAATGTACCGAGTCTTACTTCGCCGAGGCCTCCTTCTTCACTGAGATTGCTGCCGATGGTGAGAATGCTACTCACATTCATTCCACCAAACTACCAGGTTGGGACGAGCTGTGTGGGGACAAGCCCGCCAAGTCCAAGGCCAAGTCCAAAAGAGGCAATGGAAACAAGGCATCAACCTCGACGGCGCCATCTGCTGTCACGACCAATCCCTCGCCTTCATCCCCCAAGTCCAAGAAACACAAGGTTGAAACCACCTTCCAACGCGTCATCAAAGATGGAAGGGTGATCTACCAATTATGACGGTGTCCGGGGGCTCCGGGGGGTTCGCCGCCTAACCCGCTCGACCCCGACCCACTAATGGAGACAGAGTGGTGTTGTACGGCCGAGCATTGCTTGCCGGACCCTGAGCTCACACCAGGTGCTGCCCCGCCCTGCTATGAAGACGGCCCTCGACCGCAGGCCGAAGATCTTGAAGAAATTAACCTGGCTGACCCGGACGAGGAACCTCGACTGACCTACATCGGCACGAAACTCGCCCCGGGGCGAAGAGAAGGACTGATTACCCTCCTCCGCGAATATCGCGACGTATTGGCATGGAGTTACAACGAAATGCCTGGATTGGATCCTGCCTTGGTGACGCACCATCTCAACATTGCTAACGGGTTCAGCCCTGTTCGACAGCATCCGCGAACCTTCCGCCCCGAGCTCGAACTGAAGATCAAGCAAGAAATTGAACGACTTTTACAAGCTGGTTTCATTGAACCTATCACTCATCCTATCTGGTTGGCTAATGTTGTTCCTGTGCAAAAGAAGAACGGCCAAGTCCGCATTTGTATTGATTTTCGGGATCTGACCAAGGCAGGCCCCAAAGACGAGTTCCCGCTGCCCAACATCGACATGCTCACCGAGGCAGCTGCCGGACACGAAACCTTATCTTTCATGGATGGTTTCGCGGGCTACAACCAAATCCGGATGAACCCCGACGATTGTGCCAAGACAGCCTTCCGTACCCCTATGGGTAACTTCTGTTGGAAAGTCATGCCCTTCGGCCTTAAGAACGCGGGTGCAACATATCAAAGAGCAATGACAGCGATCTTCCATGACATGATACACCGCACAGTGGAAGACTACGTCGACGATCTTATCATCAAATCTAAAAAGGAAAGTGAACATCTCACGGACCTTCGGGCAGTCTTCGATCGTTGTCGACAATACAACATGCGGATGAATCCGTTGAAATGTGCCTTTGGAGTCTCCTCGGCAAATTCCTCGGCTTTTTGGTCAGTCGACAGGGCATTGACATTGACCCTTCTAAGGCCGCCTCTATCCAAGAGATGCCCCCTCCCAAGAGCACCAAACAATTGAAGAGCTTCCTTGGCAAGATCTCTTACCTCCGCCGATTCATCCCTGCCTTGGCCGAACTCATCACGCCCTTCCAGCACTTGACGCGTCAGAGCGCACCGTGGAGTTGGCATGCCCCCCAACAGCAAGCATTCGAACAGATCAAGGCGGTTCTCATGTCGCCGCAGACCATGGTCGTGCCACAACGAGGTATACCACTCTTGCTTTATTTGACCTCCACGCCCAGGTCCATAGGGGCATTGCTTGCCCAAGAGGTGGATGGGGTGGAGCGCCCGGTTTATTATCTCAGCCGATCAATCAGGGGCCCCGAAGCCAATTACTCTGAGCTCGAGAAACACTGCTTAGCCTTGGTCTACGCCTCGCAGAAATTCAGACACTACTTCTTGTCACACCAGATCACACTTGTCACCAAGGCCGATCCATTACGATACATGCTCACGCGCCCTGCCCTGTCTGGCCGGCTTACTCGCTGGTTGCTGTTATTGGCCGAGTTCGGCCTGTCCATCAAGAATCCTACAGCTTTACGGAGTCAAGCACTCGCGGACCTCTTGGCCTTCTTCCCACGCCAACAACATGAACCGACCTCAGATCAATTGCCTGGTGAAGAGACGGCCCTGACCTCTGACATTGGTGAATTGTGGACACTTGAGTTCGACGGCTCAGCCACTAGCAAAGGACCCCATGGAGCTCCCCTCCGGCAAGGGGGTGCCGGCATTGTCCTTCGAAATTCAGAGGGTGTTACCACATCCCTATCCTTCAAGCTTGCATTCCCGGTGTCTAACAATGAAGCTGAGTACGAGGCACTTGTCATTGGCCTCATGCTGGCTGCCAGTATGGGGGCTAAGGCATTGTGTGTGAAAGGGGACTCGAACTTGATCATGAAGCAGGCCGACGGGGAGTTCGCAGTCAAGGAGCCAGCCTTGGCACCCTATCGTGCCTTGGTGCAATACTTGGAAGGAAGATTTGGCCATATCCAGTACGAACATCATAACAGGTGCCACAACCGACATGCAGACAGCTTGGCCATGATCGCGTCAAGGATGGAGGTTGGTGGTGAGCAGCGAATGCTAACCATCATCAAGAGGAC
>JAVXUO010000219.1:0-44153 GCA_033065855.1 Escallonia rubra | reverse complement strand
TCTTTGTTCCCAACCCATCTTGGTCAGACCCAATGGCCCGCTAGGGGTCCCACTACGCGCGAACACGTCAACATTGTCAACGGTCAATTTTCCAGCGCATCAAACCGGTCAGTGCCCGCACACCCAAGACACGTGTTCTTCTCGCTTCATGTGCTTCTTGCGCAACTTAGACATTTTTATTTTGCATTGACGTCACTCGCGCTAGCGCAATCGTCACACCAAGATCACCCAAACACCTTACCAAAAATGTCGACCGACGGCGCAACCGGAGCAACAGGGTCAACGGACAAAGGCCTTGGCCAACCCCATGGGGTCGGCCTCGGCCTCACCCAAGGCCATGGGGTCGGCCTCGGCCTCCCATGGGGGTTTGGCCTTTGCCGTTGCCCCCCGGTTCTTCACTCTTCGCGCAAAGTCCTTTTTGCACTTTTTTCGCTTTGTACGTTTCGTACATGACTCTGGCACCTTGTTCATCATGTGGGTACGATTCTTGGTAGCATGCTCGTCGCAACACAACTTTCGGATTCGTCATTGCTTATCAAAACACCTACCGACGGTGCGCCCGAAGTTCGCAAAAGGAGAAATTGCCGTGGCCCCCGAAAACGGGAATTGGCCATTTGGCCTTGGCCAGCATCAGGGGGTCGGCCTCGGTCCCCAGGCCTAGGGGTCGGCCTCGGCCTCCAGGAGGGGTTGGCCTCGGCCATTTTCCCCCGGTGGTTCACCCCTCCGCGCAAACCCCTTTTTCGCACTCTCTTCGCTTCGTACGCTTTGCGCGTGACTTTGACACTTCGTTCGTCATATGGATACGATTCGCATCGACACGCTCGTCGTAACGCAACTTCCGGATTTGCCTTTGCTTATCAAAACACCTACCGTCGGCGCGCCCGAAGTTCACCGAAGGGGGAGTGGCCTTGGCCTCCCTTCATGGGAGTTGGCCTTTTACCTTGGCCACCCCCTAGGGTCGGCCTCGGCCTCACCAAGGGGTCGGCCTCGGCCTCCCCAGGGGTGGTGGCCTTGGCCTTCCCCCCAATGTTTGGCCTATGGCCTTCCCTCCTGCGCGCACTTGTTTTCCCGAGTCTTTGCACCTCCGCGATGTTTACGGACGTTCGTACATCAACCTCCCGACGTCCGTTCGTACATCAACCTCCCGACGTCCGTCGTCCATCAACTTCGCGACGTCTGTCGTCTATCAACCTCGCGACGTCCGTCGCCCGGGACCGCACGCCGCTCCCGCGATGCCCGTCACCCAAAGTCGCGCGTTACAGCCGAATGACCCGTCGCCGACGACCGCATACCATCACTCCCAACTTTGTCACTACTACATGTTGCATTCATTATCTTGTTATGACAGGTACACTTAGCTCACATCCTGTCTTCAAGACACCCGACGCGCGCCCTTGCGCCATTCTCATGATACGTGCCCCGGCACCAAATATTGCTCCGCGACGTTCGTCGCCGCGCCCTCGCGCCATTCTCATGATACGTGCCCCGGCACCAAATATTGCTCCGCGACGTTCGTCGCCGCGCCCTCGCGCCATTCTCATGATACGTGCCCCGGCACCAAATATTGCTTCGCGACGATCGTCGCCGCACCACTTTCACAACACGTGCCCCAGGCACCAGGTATTGTCTCGTGCTATAAGCACCGCGCTCATGCGCCACAATCATGTTGCATACTACCGGGATGGGCTCACAACCTTATAGCCATCGCCGTCTCAATCAAAAGGGGGGCTTCGGCCTCGTACCGGGATGGGCTCACAACCTTATAGCCATCGCCGTCTCAATCAAAATGGGGGCTTCGGCCTCGTACCGGGATGGGCTCACAACCTTATAGCCATCGCCGTCTCAATCAAAATGGGGGCTTCGGCCTCGTACCGGGATGGGCTCACAACCTTATAGCCATCGCCGTCTCAATCAACAGGGGGCTTCGGCCTCGTACCGGGATGGGCTCACAACCTTATAGCCATCGCCGTCTCAATCAAAAGGGGGGCTTCGGCCCCATACCGGGATGGGCTCACAACCTCATAGCCATCGCCGTCACGGTCGCAAGGGGTTCCGGTACGAGGACCCCTCGCCACGGACTCGGAGCACTGAGCTGCGACCATGTCCACTCACGTTACTGTCGATCGTCGACATCACCAGGACAATGACCCACGGGTCACTCCGGGACGGGAGCAGGTCCTCGGAGGGCATCGCGCCTAGTCCGCCTGGCAGTTGGCTACAGGGGTAACCCTCACCGCTGTCAGGTTCTCCGCGCGTCTCTTGACGCGCCTCATGGGATTCAGTAAGGGCTTGGATTGGTGGCTGGGGCAACGGGCTTACTCTGATCATGCTACCGCGGTATGGTCAGTCTTCTCAGACAGGTAGAGCGACGCTGTGTGGGGCAAGCAACGCGAATTTAGGAACCGGCAGTCCAACGGAGAACCGGTATTTTGGGACCCCCTGGTGACGTGTCACTCCCAGGGGACGACATGTGGCACTTTATGACATAAGCACCCTGTTTCCTATAAATAGTGAACTTTACAACTCAAAAAGGGACTTTTGGCTTTTCTTACAAAAATCACTTTCTCACTCTAGAATTTGGGAGCTCTTGGATTCTAGTGAGAGAAACGTAACTTTGGACCGTAACTTCGGACCGTAGCATTGGACCCTGACTTGGACTATCGACTGCCGGCCCTGTTCGTCTTAGCTTTGCCTTCGCAGCACTGCCATTCCTCACGGCCCGTCTGAGAAGCCTTGCCCTCAGCCCTTACTCCGTCTTTGCTGTCTCCCGCTTTGCATACTTGGAAGCTGACACGGACTGCAGCCTTTGTGGCACCTCCACGTAAGTACGAACCCATTTTCCTTGGCATCATTTTGGCGACTCCGCTGGGGAGGTGAGCATCGTACTGCAGTCTTTCTATCTTCCACACTTAATCTCCATGGCTAGACAACGAAGAGTTACGAGGGCTGCCAGCCGGGGCCTTATCCATGCCGTTCAAGAAGAGGACCACACAGGTGAACAGGAGGGGACCAGTGCTGTGCGTCCCCAAGACCAGCCGCAAACTACCGCACCTGACATACAAGTTGCAGTCAACGCGGCCATCCAACAGTTTTCGCCCGCTATAACCACTCTTATGACAGCCGTGATGGAAATGCAAAAGTCCATACAGGCAATGGCCTCCCAACAAACCATTGCACCAGTCCAACCCCATGGACCTGAGTTGGCTCTTGACGTCGCTCAGGCCCCAGTGTCGCGACCACCGCCGCCTCAATCAACCAGACCATTGGCGGTAGGACTTGCGACATCTTCGCCTCATACAGCTGCTGCACTGCATCCCGTGATGCCATCACGCCGACCTCAGGCAGACCTTGGACCCGTGCTGCAACAGATCCACCCTGTCCTCGCACCTCGGCGTATGCCGGCGCGAAGCTCGTCTGAGACCCATGACTCCATTGAGATGGAACCTAACCCTTACTCAACCGAACAACATCAAACCAATGCCCAAGCAGTGGACATGTCTCGCCCAACCACCCATGCCCATATACAATTACCACCACAAGCCCCTGTCATATATCAACCCTCCGTTGCACCTGTCCACCAAGTTGCTCCTTCTGGGGGCTCGGGAGCTCGTGGCATCCCAGCCAGTCACCACCCTTTAACCGTCCATGACGACCCGTCTCCCAACTATGTCACTCGTTCAGACTTGGAGACACTCATCCATCGCTTGTCACAAAACTCTACGCCTCATCCCTCTGCCCACCTGACAGGCCATGCCCCATATGTCAATGATATTGCCACCATACCCTATCCCCCGAAGTACAAACAACCAGCCTTTGTGCTCTTCAACGGACGCGAGGGCAACGCCCGTGAGCATTTGACAAGATTTGCAGGCTCATTGGAGCAGTATGGCCCGGGAGACAGCTTGAAGTTGAGGGAATTCCACAAGTCCCTTACAGGCTTGGCCTACACTTGGTACCACCAGATCCCTGCGGGGACTGTCCACGCATGGAACGACATGGTCCAATTGTTCTTAGACAAGTTCCATTACGAGGCCGAACGCGTGAGTGTTGTTGATATTGCTGGCATCCGCCAGAACCAAGGGGAAGACTTGAATGAGTACGTGCACCGTTTCCATCTCAAATGCCTTGAGTGCACGGACTTCAGCAAGGACGAGACGTTGGTTCCCATATGCATAAAAAACATGACTGATATCTACCGTGTGCATATCGAGAATCTACAGTTGAGGTCATGGGGACACCTCAAGGAAACAGCCCGTCGTACTTACGAGACGGTCGGTCATGTCAAGCCATGGAGGCCTCGCCCGCAGAATGCGCTGCTGGCCTCAGCTGACACATTCAACAACCAGCGCAACAGCAACAGCACCAGCAACAACAACGTCAATAACCACACTGGTTTTAAGCGTCAGTTCCCGGATGGGGACCAACGCCCCGACAAGCGGCGACAGCAGGAGACTCCGCCCGCCTTTCCGTGTGATTTGAATACGGTAAAAGGGCTCCTGACAGAATGGGTTGCCAATGATAACAACTTCAAGTTGCCACCTGTGAGGATCCCCATCACAGACGAAGAAAGAACCAGGCCTAACTACTGCCCTTACCACCAGGCCCTTGGACATCCCCTCAAGAACTGCAACGCATTGCGAGCTATCTTCGCAAGAAAGGTCGCGACGGGCGACCTACAGCTGCGGAAGCATCACGACGTGCGGAAGAACCCGTACCCAAATCATGGCAACAACAACCGCGAGCATCAGGTGCTCATGGTTACTGCCGACCACGTCGAGCCGCACGTCCCCGAAGCTTCTGCGGAAGTCTCCCCTATGGTCACAACTTGTGTACCTTCTACCCCCCAGCCAGCATCCTCAGCTGGACGAATGACGAAGATCAAAGACTTCTTTGATGAAATGGGGTTTTCACCCGCAGCGCGGACATATCTCTCGGACTGTTTGATCGAGGTCACTACCGGCCTCGGGCCCGAATGCTTCGCCGCCCAGGCCGAGCTCAAGCACATCCCTTCCACCGCATTCATTTTCTCAGGCGATGACTCACCGCCAATTGAGCATCATAACCGGCCGCTATACCTTGAATGCACTGTCAACGGCACCGGCTTCCGCCGCGCCTTGGTAGATTGCGGCGCCTCAATCAACATCATCCCCCTCCACTTTGCAGCGGGCCGGTATACCGCCAAGAAAGATCATTCGGGACCCCATCAAAATCACTGGCTTTGGGCAGGGCCCCAGTCCACTCTTGGCCACATCACTGTCGACCTAATGGTCGGAACTGTCCGACGTGACACCACTTTCCATGTGATAGATAGCGAGTCTTCCTTCCACCTCTTACTTGGGCGACCTTGGATCCATGTCAACAAGGCTGTTCCCTCGACGTACCACCAGTGTGTGAAACTGGTGGCCGGTCCTGCGGGACATGAGGTAGCAGTAACCATCCCCGCAACCAAGGCCCCTTTCGAGTGCGCCGAGTCTTATTTTGTCGAGGCCTCCTTCTTCACTGAACTTGCTGCAGATGGTGAGAATGCTACTCACATTCATTCCACCAAACTACCAAATTGGGACGAGCTGTGTGGGAACAAGCCGCCAAATCCAAGTCCAAGAAAAACAACAAGAGCAAGGCATCCACCTCGACATCACCATCTGCTGCCCCGACCATTTCCCCGCCTTCATCCCCCAAGTCCAAAAAGCACAAGGTTGAACCCACCTTCCAACGCGTCATCAAGACGGAAGGGTGATCTACCAATTATGACGGTGTCCGGGGGGTGCGCCCCCCGACTGCCTCAACCACCACCCACCTATGAGACAGAGTGGTGTTGCACGGCCGAGCATTGTCCGCCGGACCCTGAGCTCACACCAGGTGCTGCCCCCCCTGCTATGAAGACGGCCCTCGACCGCAGGCCGAAGCTCTTGAAGAAAGTAACCTGGCTGACCCGGGCGAGGAACCGCGACTGACCTACATCGGCATGAAACTCGCCCCAGGCCGAAGAGAGGACTGATTACCCTCCTCCGCGAATATCGCGACGTATTGGCATGGAGTTACAACGAAATGCCTGGATTGGATCATGCCTTGGTGACGCACCATCTCAACATTGCCAACCGGTTCAGCCCTGTTCGACAGCATCCGCGAACCTTCCGCCCCGAACTCGAACTAAAGATCAAGCAAGAAATTGAACGACTTTTACAAGCTGGTTTCATTGAACCTATCACTCATCCTATATGGTTGGCTAATGTTGTTTCTGTGCAAAAGAAGAACGGCCAAGTCCGCATTTGTAGTGACTTTCGAGCTTTGAACAAGGCATGCCCCAAAGACGAGTTCCGGCGGCCCAACCTCGATATGCGCACCGAGGGCTGCCGGACACGAAACCTTATCTTTCATGGACGGTTTCGCGGGCTACAGCCAAAGCCGGAGGGACGCGGGCGGGTGGGCCAGGACAGCGTTCCGTGCCCCTATGGGTAACTTATGTTGGAATGTTATGCCCTACGGCCTTAAGAACGCGGGTGCAACCTATCCAAGAGCAATGACAGCAATCTTCCATGACATGATACACCGCACAGTGGAAGACTACGTCGACGATCTTATCATCAAATCTAAAAAGGAAAGTGAACATCTCACGGACCTTCGGGCAGTCTTCGATCGTTGTCGACAATACAACATGCGGATGAATCCGTTGAAATGTGCCTTTGGAGTCTCCTCCGGCAAATTCCTCGGCTTTTTGGTCAGTCGACAGGGCATTGACATTGACCCTTCTAAGGCCGCCTCTATCCAAGAAATGCCCCCTCCCAAGAGCACCAAACAATTGAAGAGCTTCCTTGGCAAGATCTCTTACCTCCGCCGATTCATCCCTGCCTTGGCCGAACTCATCACGCCCTTCCAGCACTTGACGCGTAAGAGCGCACCGTGGAGTTGGCATGCGCCCCAACAGCAAGCATTCGAACAGATCAAGGCGGTTCTCATGTCGCCGCAGACCATGGTCGTGCCACAACGAGGTATACCACTCTTGCTTTATTTGACCTCCACGCCCAGGTCCATAGGGGCATTGCTTGCCCAAGAGGTGGATGGGGTGGAGCGCCCGGTTTATTATCTCAGCCGATCAATCAGGGGCCCCGAAGCCAATTACTCTGAGCTCGAGAAACACTGCTTAGCCTTGGTCTACGCCTCGCAGAAATTCAGACACTACTTCTTGTCACACCAGATCACACTTGTCACCAAGGCCGATCCATTACGATACATGCTCACGCGCCCTGCCCTGTCTGGCCGGCTTACTCGCTGGTTGCTGTTATTGGCCGAGTTCGGCCTGTCCATCAAGAATCCTACAGCTTTACGGAGTCAAGCACTCGCGGACCTCTTGGCCTTCTTCCCACGCCAACAACATGAACCGACCTCAGATCAATTGCCTGGGGAAGAGACGGCCCTGACCTCTGACATTGGTGAATTGTGGACGCTTGAGTTCGACGGCTCAGCCACTAGCAAAGGACCCCATGGAGCTCCCCTCCGGCAAGGGGGTGCCGGCATTGTCCTTCGAAATTCAGAGGGTGTTACCACATCCCTATCCTTCAAGCTTGCATTCCCGGTGTCTAACAATGAAGCTGAGTATGAGGCACTTGTCATTGGCCTCATGCTGGCTGCCAGTATGGGGGCTAAGGCATTGTGCGTAAAAGGGGACTCGAACTTGATCATGAAGCAGGCCGACGGGGAGTTCGCAGTCAAGGAGCCAGCCTTGGCGCCTTATCGTGCCTTGGTGCAATACTTGGAAGGAAGATTTGGCCATATCCAGTACGAACATCATAACAGGTGCCACAACCGACATGCAGACAGCTTGGCCACGATCGCGTCAAAGATGGAGGTTGATGGTGAGCAGCGAATGCTAACCATCATCAAGAGGACGGAACCATGCACATCATTGAACCTAGTCCCGAAGGACATTACTACAGACGATTGGAGGCAACCAATTGTCGACCAACTTAAGGCGCCATCTCTTGCTACCGCATCTACCCTTGCAGATTTCTTGATGTTGGGAGACGTCTTGTACAGGCGATGCCCCGGAGGCACTCTGGCCAGGTGCTTGGCACCGGAAGAAGCAAAGCACAAATTACAGTTCGGCCATCAGAAGTGTTGTGGCCTCGACGGTCCCCCTTTATACCGTCGCCTCCAGCGTATGGGTCTCTATTGGCCATCCATGGCCAAGGATGCCTCAGACATACAAGGGGACTGCCACGAGTGTTCGTACGCACCGGACAATACTGAAGCTCTTGTCATTAACGTCGAAGGTGACTGGCGCCAGCCTTTCATCCAGTACTTATCCCACGGGGTTCTACCGCCTGACCGCAGCTCGGCACGATCTATCAAGCGCAAGTCGGTCAAGTATTTTGTGACGGAAGGAGAGTTGTTCCGCAAGGGATTTTCGGGACGCACCCTGCGATGCCTGCAGGGTGCCCAGGCAGTCGAGGTGATTAACGAAGTACACAACGGTGATTGTGGTGAGCATCAAGGCTCTCAGAAGTTGTATGCAGAGTTACTAAGGATGGGATACTACTGGCCAACTATGGAATCTGACGCGATCTCTCATGTCCGACACTGCCAACCCTGTCAGAGACACGCCGACAGAATGCACACGCCGACGTCCGATCTCCGCATGATCTTAGCCCCTTGGCCATTTCACTCCTGGGCTCTCGACCTCATAGGCCCCATCCACCCAACATCACGGGGTCACACTTGGATCATGGTTGCAACGGAACGTTTCACAAAGTGGGTCGAAGCCATACCTCTACGGCGAGCCACGGGAGGCGCCATCGCCAACTTCTTGCGCGACCACATCGTCTGTCGCTTTGGTATCCCCCGGTGTATCATATCCGACAACGGCACGCCATTCATCAACAGGGATGTCCGAGCTTTCATGGAAGGATACAACATCAACCACGCTACATCCACTCCTTACTACCCACAAGGGAATGGTCAAGCCGAAGCTTCTAACAAAACTCTACTGCGGGTATTATCACGAATGGTCCATGATGCAAGTGGTTCATGGTCCGAGAAGTTAAGCTTCGCACTTTGGGCCTACAGAACCTCCAAGCATACAGCAACAAAGACCACACCCTTTTCCCTTGTCTACGGGGACGAGTGTGTCGTACCAGCCGAGATTACAGTCGCATCAGCCAGACTCTCCCTAAGCAGTGGGCTTGGAGAGGAAGAAACCAGAATGACCGCCCTTGAAGGACTTGATGAAAGGAGAGCCAATGCCTTGCGCCGTATGAAGAAATACCACGAACAACTCACCAAGGCATATGGAAAGACTGTGAAGCAAAGAACATTCGTCGAGGGCGACCTTGTTCTTCAAGCCGCCAAACATGTACGCGCCAACATGTCAGCCCCCAAGTTCACACCGAATTGGGAAGGACCACTTCAAGTGCATGAAGCCAGAGACAACGGCTCCTACCTCCTGCTCAACACGGAAGACGGACAAATCACGGCACCTATCAACGGTCGCTATTTGAAGAAGTTTTATGCATGACCAACAGCGGAGTGTTCCCCCAGCCCTACCCGCCCAAAGCTTAGAACATTTACACAACATTTTTTTGTATATGCACACATGTTCATGACTTGTAACTTTTGTTGTTTATTACAAGTTCTTGCTTTCTTCATGTAATGGCATTTTGGCCCAAATACTATCAATGCAAAGATCATTCACTCGCCTCAACTACTGTATGTAACGCACTCTTTCATTTACACATCGTTCACTAAGTCGCTTGCTATGGGCGGGGAAGGGGGAACCACAACGGGAGGACACCACATGCAAGATATACGAGTACATCAAAAGCTAAGCATCACCTCACAACAAACACAGGTACAAAATAACCATACAACTGCTATATCAGTATCAACAAAATGCATACAGGTCACAGGTTTGTAGGTCGCTACGGACCAATGACTACTAGCAAAATGAAAAGTACATCACATATAGCGTAAAGAAGTAAGCAGTGCACCAACAGTATCAGAAGTATACGACTCCAGAGTCTGTCGCTGCACCTGTAAGTCGGACCATCTCTGCTCCAACTCGGCCCGCTGTCTCTCTATCTCTGCCTGCCGAGCCTCCGCCTCGCTAAGCCGGGCCCGTATCTCAGAAACCTCTCGCGTCACATCTGTCAACGCCGCATCAAGCATACGCCTACGGCCCTGACACGCCACCTCCTGCGCTCCTACCACAGTCAGTCCAGCCATGGCCTCAACACTCGGCCCTCTACAATGGACATAGTCGGACAACCACTCCAACTGGAAGCCAAAAGCTACGAACGGCTCGAGCTCTAACATAAACTCTGACCTCATCTCTGAACTCCAAGTCGAGGTCGGCACCGTACTAAGTGTCGCCAACCAGTCCACAAGGGCGGCAAACATCGCCTTGAACAATGCCATGCCCCGCATGGTAATAGAGCCCTCAAATGTCTGGGGTTGTCTCGCCCTAATCATCTCCAACCGCTGGACCACCGCATCAGACAACCCGAGGCCCTCCCAGGACATACCGTCTGCCTGCCCGACTGAAGACCCGCCACTAGCAGCATCAACCCCTGTCGCCCTACCACCCACTGATCTCATGCCAACGGTGGCAGCATGCATCGCCAACAGAGCATCACCCGCATCCACGGCCGACCCCGACAATGTATCCGCTATCGGCTCCACAACAGACGAATCAGGTACACCGCGTCGTGGCAACGAATCTCTAACCACCGCATGTGTGGTCGGCAACCCGGCATGTGCCCCCGCATGTGCCCACCAATCATCACCCTCAAACGTGTGACCCATCGGGCCACCGAATACATCCTCGACCAAGACAGGTGACGGGCTCGAATGACCAACTGGCACGACCGGCTCCACAACATATGCTGTTGTCTGCTCCGGGTGACTGACTGGCTCCACAATGTAGGCCGCTGCCTGCTCTACCGCCGCGGCCTCCCCGAAGGCCTCACTATCCATCGGCCCCCCCTCATAGGCCGGCTCGGCCTCCATCTCCTCGACCTCATCGGCCGCATCTACATCTGCCTCCCCATCCTCCTCAGCTGCCTCAAGATCCATTCCCGCAGTATCATCAGTAACGACCTCGGCATACTCCTAGGTATCGTCTGACTCCACGTCAATGGCACCACCATCATCATCAAACTCCTGTCCAAAAAAAAAAGGGAGAGAACCGAGCATTAGAGACCACTTAACATGATAATTGGCAACTGTACAACGAAAGCAAAGCATTACACTAACCTCGGAGTCACACTCCTCCAGCACCTCTCGCGACCTTTTCGGCCTACGTCCACCACCCGTCGAAGGACCTGCGCCTGTCCGCTGTGCACCCACCATCATACCTACTCTCAATGACGAAATGGGACCCTTGCCAGCACCTGGCACCCTCGGACCACCTGCTGCTGCCGGCGCCCGTGGCGCGCGTGCTGGCACCGGTTCATCTAATACGCCTGTAAGTAGTACCGACATACCGTTCTGCCTCGCGACCTGCGCCGTAATAAGTCCCAGTCCTCTGTCCCCCGCAAACACATCGACCTCCTGCCTGTCGGATGGCTCCTGCGACAACCACTCCGACCATGTCGCCAGTACCCGATCCCACCATCGCGCATACTCAACCGTCGCGACTCCCGTCGATAGCGTCCCGGGCCTCCTCCACTCCTCTGTCGGTACCGGCCACTTCCGCGCCCACTTTGAGATCGTATACCCAAAAGCCTTCCTCACCTCCCACGCCCTCGTATAGCCACATGGGGGCTCTAAATCATAACCAAAGCTCGAGGACAATCGATCGGGGCTGTATCTCGCCACATAATATCTGTTCTCAGCCGGCTTCCCGCCATCATCAGTCAATACGGGTAGCCACCCTGGAAAGTACGCCACTAGTAAGGCCACCGCCGTGTCCGTCAGCTCATCTCGACCGTGTAGTCGCCCCATAGCGTCCCGCAGATCCATCCATGGAGGAGTACCGTACGAATAATGCATGCCGGTATACGCACGGGGAACGCACTCATCTCGATCGTCAAAAATGTCTGCCAAATCACGCCCAGGCTTCTTCCCGCCTGCCCAGGCATATACTCGGCCACCTGTGTACCAAGCCGCAACCTCACGTGACTTGCCCGGCCGAGTCACCGTCATCATCCGCGGCGACGGATGTACTAAGGGAAGATCACGAGGCCGATAATCCATGTAGACCTCGAATAGATACCGCTGCAAGAACATCCAGTCTACGTACGTCGTCACCTGATAGCGTCCGTACGACCTCTGTACATCATTGGCAAACTGATCTAGACGAGAGTACTGCGTGCCTAAGTAAATGGGGGCCAGCCCGACGCGCCCCCCACCAGCCATACGTACAGCCAACTTGAATACCCTCAGGGACACGCCATCCTCCGACGTCCCCTCAAATACAAACCTACAAGCATAAGAGCATACAATTACTATCATAACCTTCTCGCCCTATTCTGAACGTAAACTCTGTTGCATGGCAATATGACTACACTATCTTTCCGACACGTTTTTTTTCTAAGTATAAAAAAAAAATTTTTTTTAGCATTCTACGCATACAAGAACAATGGAAGTACAACATGCAACAATACTAAAGGGAAGACATTATAAGCACGTACCTCGACAAGAACATGATAAGAAACCCCGCTAGCTCGTATCTCTTGTCCTTATAGCAAGGACCCGCGCGAAAATTGCTCACCGACGCAGACTTCTGCCCGGGTAACGCGGTCGCCGTACCATAGAAGTATTTGAGCCACCCGTTGTACGTACCCTTGCGATTGCTCCTTATCAACGAGGCAAACCCCTGCAGTTCCTTTACCGTCAACCGTTCCGCCGCCGTCAACTCCAGCTCACAAGCATTCTCCGTACCGTGCATGGGCAACCCCGTCAACATCATCACGTCGAGAAGCGTTGGCCCAATCTCCCCAAACGCCGTGATAAACGTATGCGTCTGCGAGCTCCATCTCGAAAGCAACAATGCCAAGCCCTTAAAGTCCCTCACCGGATCAATCACCTTGAACGTCGCCTCTATCGCAGACACCAATCCCAACGCCTCCAATCTCTCCCCCCAACCCGACTGCTCCAACATATACATGCACCAAAAATTCCACCCCACCGGCATGGTATTATGGCCCTTGAACATCACCGGCGACCACGGCACATCTAGTCGTTCCACCAACAAACCCGGCACGTACCTCAGCGACATCACCGGAGCGACCCCCCCGCTCGGCGCACGAACATACGACGAAGGAACCATCGGACGCTCCGCCATCGACGACACACCGAAAGGACCCAAAAACACATCCGCACCCACCCGCTGGCCAAGCTCCCTCCAAAGCTCTTTGGGTGGGCATCCGGGCACCGCCCCCTTCGCCGTCAACAAAATATTACTGTGGCTTGGCGTTGCATCAAAGCTCCTCGCCCTACCAAGGAAACTCAACGGCACCTCCGCTTCTTCAACCGGCGCGACGTCGTCATCATCAACCATGTCGCCCGGCGCTAACGTTGATCGCCCGCTAGCTCCGCCCCGCCGTCGCACACTTTGCTTCTTCCGTGTCTTTTTCGGCAATCCACCAACATTCCCCTTTGCGCCGTGAGAAACATCTCCACGCACGCCGTGCCTCCGGTCGGCCTCGGCGTCGGCGTCGGCGGCCTCGGCCTCGGCCTCGGCCTCGGCAGCCTCGGCCTCGGCCTCGGCCTCGGCCTCGGCCCGCGCGGCCTCGGCCCGCGCCTCTCTCTCTTTATTCCTTTCTTCCCTCTCCCTCTTCCCTCCTCCTTCTTTCCCCCCTCTTTCTCCTTCCCCTTCCCCTCTCCTTCCTTCCTCTCCTTTCCCCCTCCTCCTTCCTCCCTCTCCCTTCTCCTCTCTCTCTCTTCCTCTCCCCTTCCCCTCTCCCCTTCTCCCTCCTCCCTTCCCCTTCCTCTCCCCCCTCCACCGCCCGCGCCGCGCCCGTTCCGGGCCTCGGCCTCGGCCAAGCGGCCTTGGTCGGCCGGCCCTTGTCGCCCTCCCCCATCTCCTCTTCCCTTCACCGCATAGCCAAGCCCCCCTCTCCTTTCCCCCCACTCCGCCTCGGCCCGGCGGTGTGCCTCGGCTGCCGTCGCGGTTGGCCCATGGCCATCCCTTCCCCCACTTGCCCCTCCTCTCTTACCTTGTTGCATCCTCTTGGCTTCTTGAGATGTTCTCACTCTCATGGGTCTTCAAGATCCAACTCCTCTTCTTCTTCTTCTTCTTCTTCCTCTCCTTTCTTTCCTTTCTCTCTTTAGTTTGGCTAAGTCTTTTTTTTCTCTCTCTCCCAAGTCTTGAAAGACTTCCCACCTAATTTCCCCCCCCAAATCCATCACATCAATTCAAATTCCAAGTTCCCCCCCAAAATCCCCAACAACTCTTTTAGCGTTCCACTTCTTAACGCCGACTTTCTCCAACGCATTGTTATTTTAGCAAAACAACATTAATATTTCACATTCATAACCTAACGTCGCTATCAAAATTCTTCGCGCAACCCATCTTCCGCACATTTTTTTTTCGCGCTATTTTCTTTCTTTCACGCTAACGCCAACGGACAGGCGTGTTACTTTTTTGTTTTTTGCTATTTCTTTTTTTCTTCTCGAGTTCACCGTTACGCTGAGATCGTTATCATTTTTATTTTCAAAAAAAAAAAAAATTTCGAAACTTTGCATATTCCAAGGGAATTTACGCTCCCCCGCGTTTCACGTTACTATAGCGATGTTTCCTCCAAATTCGCGCCCGGCACTTTTTTTCATCGATTATTGTTTATGCGTGCGGCGCCCGCTCGGGTTGCCTCTCCGCGCACACCGCACGCAGGGGGCTTATGTTCCCAACCCATCTTGGCCAGACCCAATGGCCCGCTAGGGGTCCCACTACGCGCGAACACGTCAACATTGTCAACGGTCAATTTTCCAGCGCATCAAACCGGTCAGTGCCCGCACACTCGAGACACGTGTTTTTCTCGCTTCACGTGCTTCGTGCGCGACTTAGACATTTTTATTTTGCATTGACGTCACTCGCGCTAGCGCAATCGTCACACCAAGATCACCCAAACACCTTACCAAAAATGTCGACCGACGGCGCAACCGGAGCAACAGGGTCAACGGGCAAAGGCCTTGGCCAACCCCATGGGGTCGACCTCGGCCTCACCCAAGGTCATGGGGTCGGCCTCGGCCTCCCATGGGGGTTTGGCCTTGGCCTTTCCCCCCCGGTTCTTCACTCTTCGCGCAAAGTCCTTTTTGCACTTTTTTCGCTTTGTATGTTTTGTACATGACTCTGGCACCTTGTTCATCATATGGGTACGATTCTTGGTAGCATGCTCGTCGCAACACAACTTTCGGATTCGTCATTGCTTATCAAAACACCTACCGACGGTGCGCCCGAAGTTCGCAAAAGGAGAAATTGCCTTGGGCTCCGAAAATGGAATTTGGCCATTTGGCCTTGGCCAACCTCAGGGGGTCGGCCTCGGCCTTCCCCAGGCCTAGGGGTCGGCCTCGGCCTCCAGGAGGGGTTGGCCTCGGCCATTTTCCCCCGGTGGTTCACCCCTCCGCGCAAACCCCTTTTTCGCACTCTTTTCACTTCGTACGCTTTGCGCGTGACTTTGACACTTCGTTCGTTATATGGATACGATTCGCATCGACACGCTCGTCGTAACGCAACTTTCGGATTTGCCTTTGCTTATCAAAATACCTACCGTCGGCGCGCCCGAAGTTCACCGAAGGGGGGAGTGGCCTTGGCCTCCCTTCATGGGAGTTGGCCTTTTACCTTGGCCACCCCCTAGGGTCGGCCTCGGCCTCACCAAGGGGTCGGCCTCGGCCTCCCCAGGGGTGGTGGCCTTGGCCTTCCCCCCAATGTCTGGCCTATGGCCTTCCATCCTGCGCGCACTTGTTTGCCCGAGTCTTTGCACCTACGCGATGTTTACGGACGTTCGTACATCAACCTCCCGACGTCCGTTCGTACATCAACCTCGCGACGTCCGTTGTCCATCAACTTCGCGACGTCTGTCGTCTATCAACCTCGCGACGTCCGTCGCCCGGGACCGCACGTCGCTCCCGCGATGCCCGTCACCCAAAGTCGCGCGTTACAGCCGAATGACCCGTCACCGACGACCGCATACCATCACTCCCAACTTTGTCACTACTACATATTGCATTCATTATCTTGTTATGACAGCTACACTTAGCTCACATCCTGTCTTCAAGACACCCGACGCGCGCCCTCGCGCCATTCTCATGATACGTGCCCCGGCACCAAATATTGCTCCGCGACGTTCGTCGCCGCGCCCTCGCGCCATTCTCATGATACGTGCCCCGGCACCAAATATTGCTCCGCGACGTTCGTCGCCGCGCCCTCGCGCCATTCTCATGATACGTGCCCCGGCACCAAGTATTGCTTCGCGACGATCGTCGCCGCACCACTTTCACAACACGTGCCCCAGGCACCAGGTATTGTCTCGTGCTATAAGCACCGCGCTCATGCGCCACAATCATGTTGCATACTACCGGGATGGGCTCACAACCTTATAGCCATCGCCGTCTCAATCAAAAGGGAGGCTTCGGCCTCGTACCGGGATGGGCTCACAACCTTATAGCCATCGCCGTCTCAATCAAAATGGGGGCTTCGGCCTCATACCGGGATGGGCTCACAACCTTATAGCCATCGCCGTCTCAATCAAAATGGGGGCTTCGGCCTCGTACCGGGATGGGCTCACAACCTTATAGCCATCGCCGTCTCAATCAAAATGGGGGCTTCGGCCCCATACCGGGATGGGCTCACAACCTCATAGCCATCGCCGTCACGGTCGCAAGGGGTTCCGGCGCGAGGACCCCTCACCACGGACTCGGAGCACTAAGCTGCGACCATGTCCACTCACGTTACCATTAATCATCGACACCACCAGGACAATGACCCCCGGGTCACTCCGGGACGGGAGCAGGTCCTCGGAGGGCATCGCGCCTAGTCCGCCTGGCAGTTGGCTACAGGGGTAACCCTCACCACTGTCAGGTTCTCCACGCGTCTCTCGACGCACCTCATGGGATTCAGTAAGGGTTTGGATTGGTGGCTGGGGCAACGGGCTTACTCTGATCATGCTACCGCGGTATGGTCAGTCTTCTCAGACAGGTAGAGCGACGCTGTGTGGGGCAAGCAACGCGAATTTAGGAACCGGCAGTCCAACGGAGAACCGGTATTCTGGGACCCCCTGGTGACGTGTCACTCCCAGGGGACGACATGTGGCACTTGATCACATCAGCACCCTGTTGTCTACAACTCAAAAAGGACTTTTGGCTTTTCTTACATAAATCACTATATCACTCTAGAATTTGGGAGCTCTTGGATGCCAGTGAGAGAAACGTAAATTTAGAGCGTAACTTCGGACCGTAGCATTGGACCCTGACTTGGACTATCGACTGCCAGCTCTTTTCGTCTTAGCTTTGCCTTCGCAGCACTGCCATTCCCCACGGCCCGTCTGAGAAGCCTTGCCCTCAGCCCTTACTCCGTCTTTGCTATCTCTCACTTTGCATACTTGGAAGCTGACACGGACTGCAGCCTTTGTGGCACCTCCACGTAAGTACGAACCCATTTTTATTGGCATCACTCTGCTTCCCGTTCTTACCTCTAAACAGATTGATACACCAGAACCCAGAAAATCTCCTTTATACCTTTTTTAAACCAAACAACAAACACATCACGACAACTCAAACCAAGCTTGTCTCCCGCAAACTCATCAGTAATTACAAGCCTTTATTTCGAGTTTTTTTCCTAATTAATACATTTTTAAAACTTAATTATCAATTTACTTCTTTTTTGAAACTTATTTACCCGCATACCACACTTTTGAAAAACGTTGTTTGAAACCACGATTTCAATGGCTGTTTCAAACAACGATTTCTACTTTACAGCAGAAATAAATAAGAAATCACTGTTTGAAAATAGAGTAAGAAATCACATAAATAAATAAGAAATCGCTTTTTGAAACAGCGATTTCTACCTTGAAATCGTGGTTTCAAACAGCGATTTCTAAAAGTGTGGTATGCGGGTAAATAAGTTTCGAAATAGAGTATATTGGTAATTAAGTTTTAAATATGTATTAATTAGGGTAAAAACTCCCTTTATTTCCGACAATCCCGCAAATTGTTTTTTCTCCCAACCGCACTCCGCAGAAATGTCGTGAACCTGAAGGAAACATCTCAGAAAACCACAACATTGACTTACGTAGCCCCCTGCTCCCACTCAACGAAGACAAGGACAAGGTAATACTGGGTACCTTCCATAAGGCAAGAAAATTCTCGGAATGAAACGTCCAACGGAGAGTAAATGAGTGCTGGTCACTCGATGGTCCTGTAACTGTCACAAAAAACACCTTCTATCTTCCTCTTTTTACCTTCACTTTCGCCTCTAATGCTCACCTTGTTCTAACAAATGGCCCATGGAATATGTTTGGGGCGTTACTCCTATTGAAAGCATGGTACCCACATGTTATTTACAAAATGTTCAGTTCATCATTGCTAATCTATGGATACAAGTCAGTAACGTTCCAAAACGATTGTTATCACTATTGCCTAGCGGAGATGATTGGCATTGCGGCTGGCTACCTTCTAGACATCAATTGGTTCGAGAGGAGAACTAAATTCAGTGATTACTTCATAATCAAGGTCCGAGTTCTAGTTGATGCACCATTGCTCCTCGGAATTTTTATTCAACTTCTGGATAACATGGGAGTGCAACCGTATTTACAGCGTGCGAAAAAATCGGACATGAAAATTACCAATGCCACACTAACCCATATCCAGGGACCGAACCTATAGTTCCAGCGGGGATGCTGCTCTCTCTTCTCCCTCTCTCAACGTCTATCACAAAACCCCTGCTGTGGGGGATCCAAATCTCAAATAATGCGAGCATTCCCAAATTCGGATTGGAACCGTACTTCTCGAATCAACATTAATAGAGACCGAGATGGAATCCACATCAATTGTATGTACCCGGATCCACTGCTGTAACTAGGGTTACAGCAGGGATGCTGTAACTCTAGTTACAGCCGTCCGATCAAAATGGATGCACCAGATTATGCCACGTCATCAAAGCAGCTAAAATTGGCCAAAACGCAGCGTTCGGAGGAGAGACGGCCGTCTTCCCAGCGTGAAGTCCACAGCAGTACGTACCCCAATCTTCTCTCAGCAACCGATCGCCGGCGACACACCTTCACCTTCCTGTGACCACAAAGCGGGACAACGGCGTCGCGTCTCCCTCTCACCCCCACGTCCGGCCACTGTGCCGACCACCGATCTGCACGCGAAACCAGCATCACGATCTTACCTCAGAGGCACCCCCATCTTCTCTCTACGATTGATCTGCCATTTAACCTTATCTACAGTTGCCGATCCGCATGACAACCACCGATCGAGAATCCCTCTTTCTCCCTGAGATCTGGCTCCAACTGAATCGCAAGTCTTAATTCTTCCTCTTCTATCTTTGTTTTCCTCTGATTGCGACGTCGGTGGGGAAGGTTGGATATGTGTAGATGTGGCGTAGTAATAGATGGTTCGGTGGTTGGGGATGGCGAGATGAAGTGAGAAGTGGTGGTGATGGTGATGCTGGAAGTGTTACCGGAAGATGGAAGATCGCCAGATCTGGAGAGTCTGAGAGAGAGAGAGAGAGAGAGAGAAGATCGGCAGATCTGGGTAACGGCGGAGTGCCGTCCGTTAACACGCCAAAACGCGGCGTTTGATGTATTATGTAGAGTTCTTGACGTGGCTTGATCTTGTACGTTCATTTGGATCCAACGGCTGTAACTAGTGTTACAGCATCTCTGCTGTAACCCTAGTTACAGCAGAGGATCCAATTCCCAATTGTATGTACGATGCATTCTCCCGAAACCCCTCAGAAATTCTAGTGACACGAAATTATTCGAAACATCCCCAAATTCACCAAGGTCGGAAATGGGCAGAATACCGAAGTCGATCAAATGGAGGTGACGCAGCATGTGGAAAACCCAGGAGAAGAGGTACAGATCCAGAAGCTCAGCTGAATTTTGACGTAGCAATGGAACAGGCTATCAATCAGGCACAAGAGTTTCAAAATCACAACAATATGGAAGGAGGTGAGGTAGCATTAGATGAAGGCATGAATATCCCTGGAGTCGACCTTGCGGTAAACCAAATAGACGAAAATGATGATGAGGGAGATCAATTACCAGACATAGCGGATATTTTAGCCAATCTCGAGAACTGGGAGGATGAACATGAGGCTTTGGGTAACATGGTTTTCTAGAATCAAGTGAAAGATTATGAACCCAACCCCGACGAAATTCAATTGAGTGATGAGCAAGATGAATTGAAACCGCCGGAAGAAGAAACAGAGGAAGATGAACCACTCCCATCACCGGCTGTGACAATAGAAACGCCGGCAGAAACCACCGTGATGCATGATTGCGCGGCGCCGAACCTGACAGGAAAATCACAAGCAATCCTAGAGGCAGCTGTACACCTAAACCCTAATTTGACAGCTATGACCAGCAGCCATGGAAATGGAGATACGTGTACTTGGGAGCAAGTGGCACAAGAAAATCTCGGAGAAGATACAATTCCTGAAGATCTCCACTATCCCCCAATATGAGGATATCTGGCCATGAATACCTACCTATGCTACACCAGGTACCCACCCGCAACGTCGCAAACCTCTACACACGGCCCTTTCAACCATATGAGACTGAATGAAGGCCCACTACAATGTCAACTTGCCAAGTTTATTTTGGGGCTACTAGATTTTGGGCTTATTTTCACCAACACAGCCAATCGTGCCCCTCGATACAATCCCAAACCCCTCTGTGGAAAACACCCAGACACCAATTGACCTACAAAAACGGCCGGGTACTCCCCCAAACTAACCCAACTACTCAGCATACTTATCCAACCCAAGTGAACAGAAGGATTACCTTGTATGGAACCCGATGGTATATTGTTGTTTCATTTGTATTAGTAATATAAATATATATAAAAAGCTGAAGCCTTCGCTTAGAATTGCGACACGTAGGATTTTCGAGCTCTCATATTTACGACACATCAGCTTTTTGGAGTCTTCTCCTTCTGCCAAATCAGCCACAACTTTCATCATGAGAGTCTCCAGGTTTGTTTGGACTCTTCTTTTAATAACTAAGAAATTTAATAGCAAAAGTAGCACATTTTTATGTGTAACTTTGATTTAGTGTCCTAATCAATGACAAAAACTACATGAATCAATCTTATCAACTACAAAACCTTGGTCCATCCTTTCTTTCTCCTTTTTTATCTCCATCTTCACCCAGAGTAAATGTACGACCATGGGCATTTAAGGTGTTTTCATGGAGATTGGAACTTCAAAAAATAGAAGGCCAATAACAAACGGCCCTAGGTTAGTGTTTTTGAACAGTTTTATTTCCTTTCTTTTTTCTTAAAAACAAGTTCTATTTGCTTAATGGTTCATTCAACTTTTGTTTTTTAAATAATTTAGTCAGACCCCCATTCCTTTCTCCTTCCCATGCAATTAAGTACTTACAAGAAAAGCATATCTTCTCACTTTTTCATGCCCACTGCTGATATTTGCCTCTTTGGGGGCAGATTTCTTTTATTGCAAGCCTCCGTTGTGCCTGCTTTTTCTTTGGATTTCACCAGTTTAATTACCTCATAGGTTAATAATTTGCGACTTAACAATTGACTTGCTGTGATGTAGTTTAAGACTATATGTAAGTCGTACTTTACCTTAAATAATTGAATACCTAGAATTTAAGGTTTATTATGATAGTTTAAATGCTTTGAAACTGTTCATCTCAGATTGAAAACTATTATTTAGCATGGACGATTACAAAATAGAGGCATGCATGAACTATGCACCTAATAAAGCTTTTATGGCTAAAACTGTCATTTTTTTTTTGTTGGCAAGATATGCAGGCATACCCACTTTAGATTTTCATGAAAAGAACATGTACATACTGTTTGATTCAACTAATTTAGTCATATAACTTTGTCAGCATTTTGTTCCTTATGATTCATAATGGTTCATAATTTCAAAGTTTTGCTCCATGTTTAGGTCAATGAGTTGGCAATGCTATATCTAATTATAAACATTTTCTTTTTGTTCCTCTAGAGCTGTTTGAGATCCCAAAAACAGCATAAATTAGGTGGCGACGATGTCATTGTATACAGATGCTCCCTACTTTTGAACAAACCATTGCATTTTTACCGCTTGGAAGATGTGTGTTGAAGTACAAAACTAAAACATATCTTTAACGGCAAGTTGACAAGTAAACTTCGGAATTAGCAAAAGAATTGGGTGAATGGGACTGTGTCCCATTTTTTCTGGCACTCTACCGTTGCTGAACATAAGTTGAGACTACGTATAGAAAAGTACTTTAGTCTCATATATTCAAATACTCTTAACATTTTAGCACATACATTGTTCCTTTTCTAATGCTTTAGTTGATAGTACAAAGCTTATTATCATAGTTGTAATAATGATTGATATTGGGGTAAAGAAGACTATCCTTTCCTTCTTCAGTCCGAACCTGTGCATATACCCAATTTTCTAACCTTTACATGGTGATCAAGAAATTGGAAGACATTATTTTCTAAACTTCTTTCTCATACCCTTTAGCTTATTATGTTTTTTTTTTAAAGCGTTTTCGTGAGTTTGTAGTCTCATACACTAATCTTTTAAGTTTAAGATGCTACACTTGATTTAGAACCAATTCTTTTTCAAATTAAATTACAAGAGGTAATTAAATTTGATTGGGGAATATGTAGTTCTAATTAGAATAAGTTTTGAGAATAAAAGAAAATGTAAGATAAATGAGATCTAAGACAACTTCTAATTAACTCAATTACAAACCATACAACTTTTAATGCTAACAAAAGATGGTGGTAGACGTGGCATTGACAGAAAACGTGCAATTGATGTTGCACAGGTGAATGGTACTATATTTTTTGTAATGGTGGTGTATGTGGCATGAGGTGATGGTGGTTGACTAAAATAGTGTTATACAACGGAAGTAGCGGTAGTAGTGGTGGTAGTAAAGGCGGTGACCGTAAAGATAGTAGCAACTATAATTATTGGTGACAATAATGGAAGGTATTCAATGATAATGGTAGCACTAAGGTGTTGGTGTGTTAGTATAAGATAGTGGGACAACTAATGTTGAGAACACTGACTAGATTAACATATGACGATTCTAGGTTTGGTTCTTCGACAAAACTTGCACGATTTATAAAATCTATCCAAGGACTAGAAACTATAAACGTTTTCACTAGACGAACTTCTCTCCCGATCATGTTTTGGTACTCATGTACAATAATCAAAAAGTTCTCTTTGATCAAGAGTTTGCTTAGAGGTTTGAACAATTTCTTGATAGTATGAATTGATCTTAAAAGCACATGCAATATTGTACTTCTCATGAAAAAATATATAAGGTATGACTAGGATTATATGAGGATTTTGTTCATATTTTACACAAAAAGAAAGAGAAAAGGTAAAATTAAATCTACACCATTTCTCTCTAATTAAGCTAACACTGTTTTGTCACTTAAAGAGGAAATTAGGCCTATCATTATATAACTATGTAAACATTCTTTACTAGATTTTGGTACTCTAAATAAAGAATGAGGATAAAGGGACTACAAAACCAAAACCAATATGTTGCTAAAATTATGCATCTTTTCCCTTAACAGTAGCTTTGAGGTTTGAATAATTTCTTAATGGATGAACCGATCTAAGAAGCACACGCAATACTATATTTCTCATGAAGAATATATTAGGTGTGACTATAGGATATATGTGCAGGGGCGGATCCAGGAAGTTCAACCGGGGGGGGCCAAAAAGTCTTAAAAAAATTTTGATGGTCAACATAAAAGAATTCGCGTCACGATTGAATATGTTAAATGCAAAATAAATTGCTCAAATTGACGAATAATCATATTATATCACTATTCGTAGTGATTTATTTAACCTGATAAAGTTAGTCAACGTACAACAAACTACTAATCTTGCATAAAAGAAACATAACTCTTATTGTATATATGTATCACCGGTTCGATTACCAATTGTATGATTACAATAGTCACGTATAACATATTATAAGAATTTAAACTAAAAAATGAAAAAAAAAATAACTAACCATGATCTATTAGTATTTTCTTTATGATCTGGAGATTTAGAATTTGAAATAATGAAGATAGACAAAAGAACGAGAAAAATAAAGACTACGACGGTCGGTGTCACAAAAAGTAAAAATATAACAAAATTAAAACTCTAATACATTCATTTATAATATTGTGGCATTTTAGTAAATATTTTAAACATAATTACCCATTATTTAAAACAACAAAAAAAAAATCTGAAACTTTGGTGGGTGGGGGTGGGGTGGGGTGGGGGTGGGGGGGGGGGGTGCCATGGCCCCCCCCGGTCATGCTTGTGCTCCGCCACTGTATATGTGGATTTGCTAAACAAAAAGAAAGAAAAAGTCAAACTATTTTTGGCTGAGCCTACACTCTTTTGTCAAGAGGCAAAAAGGCCTATCACTATATAAACCGTCCAAGCATTCTTTATTAAATTCTGGTACACAAACAATTGATAAGGACAAAAGGATTACAAAACCCGTATGTTTGTGAAATTTGTCATCCATCTTTATCCTCAACAGTAGTTTTGAAATTTGAACAACTTCTTAATGGTATGAATCTATCTAAGAAGCACATGTAATACTCATGAAAGAATATATATAAGGCCTAATTATAGAATATATGTGGATTTGCAAATATTTTACATAAAAAGAAAGAGAAAAAAGTAAAACTAAATATACACCCTATTCGTTAAGCCCATATATCTTTCGTTACTTCAAGAGGTAGTTCGACCTATCTTATAACATATGCAAATATTCTGGTACATAAAACAATTAACGAGAATCTAAAAGACAACATAATCTTGGTGAAATTTGTCATACATTTTTTTCCTTAATAGTAGTTATAGACGATACACTGGTCTATAACCAAAGTTTGGGATAAAATATACTCTTAATTTTACTATGATTCTTACATAGTAGGCAGTGAAATAATTAGTTGGAGAAACTTACGTACTTGAATAATGTCAACTATTACAGTTTTAAGATGTAGAAATGAATTAGCTCATTTGTTTTTGAAAATAATTATCTTTCTTTTTTTTATTGAAATTTTAATTTGAACTGAATAGGTTCTATTAAATGAATGATTAGCACTAAGATGTATAAATGAATTAGCTCATTTGCCTTTGAAATTAATTATATTTCTTTGTGTTTTGAAATTTTAATTTGAACTAATGATTAGTACTAAAATCAAATTACATCGCGTCCCGTGCATCTGCACGGGCACATTAGCTAGTATATATATATATATTTGTCGGCTATCAAGTTGGGATATGCTAGATCTTGATGATCTTCTTTGCTTCCTCTGTGTGTGTGTATGTGTATATATATATATATATCTGTTTTTTTATATGAATGCTCTCGATTATGGAATTGAAATTGCTCAGCTATTTGAAACTTTTCTTGTGCACGCTGTTGAATTTTCAATATTGTGTTGGTTTCTAACGAAGTTGTTGCTAGCTCGTGGATGGTTAATAAGCGACTGCGTGGTAATGTGTTAGTCAGTGTTATAGCCTTTCTAGTGTGCTATCCCTGTTGTTTGATTAGTGCAGAAGTGACTACGAAGTGTATGTCTAAGATATTTGTAGAAGTATGATGGCTATGTTCCTTCTCGTCTAGGTATGAACCTGATTGATGCAGGTGCTCCTGCCTTTGTTCTTTGATTTGGATGTTAGCTACCTTTTTTGGGTATTCTTTGTTAGGCCTGCTAAGTGAATTGGTAAAACATTTCGAGTCACTACCTTGCCAAAAGTAGCAGTTTTATGGCAGTGCCTAATCATGGAGAGCAGAAGATACGAAGTTTGCCGAGTCTCCTTTATATAGAACTCTATCAAAGTTATGGCTGGTCTGAATTCCATAATTTGAATCAGCAATTCAGAAACATTCCTGATAGTGCCAACCCACCCATTAGGAGATAAAGCCATGATTGGATGTAACCTTTTCATGCATCTCTTTTACGTGTTTCCAGAAAGATTAAACAGATGTTAACTGTTTGTACATAATACTTTGGTCACCATCCTCTCGAAAGCAAGAAATGAATTGCAAAGCAACTCTTCAGTGATTGCTTATCAAAACAAGTACTGCATTCAGATTGAAAACGGTTCCTTAGAGCATATTTCTTCAGAAAACATGAAAAGGAAATGGGTAAATCTTCTACCCAAAGGACAAACAACTCACTGATATCACAGAGCTTACCAAGTATAACAATGGCCACGAGCACAATGCATCATACAGGCACAAAGACAGTCAGCCAGTGACGTTCATACTCTCTCTACATTTTGTTCACATCAACCGTTTCACTCCCAAGGTCAATGACGACTCCACGTACAGCTTAGAGAGGTTCACATTATCCTTTCATAAACAGACAAAAACAACAGTCAGTGAATGTTCTAAGCAATGAATTTTGTTAATTTGAAGCAGGCGATAAGCAACTGATGAATTTCTCACCTTCTTGAGATCCAACCCGGACAAGCTTTCGTGAGATATCCCAGAGACTGATTCAAAGAAATGGTTTATCTCAGGTATGTGTTGAACCCTTTTGCGGTCCACACTATCTTCTTCTCTTATGCTTTCTAAAAGCTCTGTTGACACAGGTGATACCAAATCTAACTTTTCAAGGCTGGTAAGATACTCAATCCCTCGAGGCAGCATCTTTAACTCTGTGCAATTACCTACGTAAATTCTATGGAGACCTGGCATTACACCCTTCTCTATAATAATCTCGTCTAGCTGTGATAGATTGCGAAAGTACAAATTTACAAGCTTATTGAACCCTGTGGAGAAGCATAATTTGCGTCCCGCATATGCATTGATAAGTGCAAGTTCCACTAAGTTGGCCAGTACTTGAATGTGAGGAAGTAGATCTTCAACCAACTTAGACCAATGCAAATACAGACCTGTGAGGTTCTGAAGTGAGCCAAACCAATGTGGTACAGTTTCAAGTTTTCCTACCAAAACAAGATTTCGAAGGTCAGGAGGAGCAAAAGAGGGTGAATCAATTCCTAGGTACTCCTCCTCATCGGTAACCATCACAAGTAAATTGTGAAGGAGACACATACTTTGGAGGGCGATACACAGATCCTTTCCATCATCTTTTCTCACTTTTGTTATGCCAAAGCTTAGAAGCTGCGTCAAATTCCTCAGTTGCTTCAACAAATTTGGTTCTGCTGTGACACAGTCAAAGACTTTCAAGCTCTTTAGCTTGCAGATACTTGACGGAAATTTTATGCCCAAAACAAAACAGAAATTGTCAACATCAGGATTGTCATGATACGCAAGTAAATTCTGCAACTTTTGCAGCTTTCCAATCCCATCTGGTACCACGTCTATTTTTGTGTCTCTAATGTCTAGAGTTTCTAGATTGCTGAGCCTTCCTATGGATTTTGGAAGCTCCTTCAACTTGGTTCCTTTCAAGTTCAAGTAGCTCAAATTAAAGAGGTCACCCACTTCATCAGACAATTTCTCAATCGGTACATTTTCTAGATACAAGACTCTGATAAGTCTCAACCCAGTTGGTAAAGTAATAGCAGAAGATGGAGGGATCAAGTTAACAGAAAATACGAAGAGAGATCGAACTTTTGCTAGGCCTGTGATTGATTTTATCTCTTTGGACGTTGTTTGAATAGACAAGCGAGGCGCTATACTGACCTCTTCGCCACTTCCTTCTCCATTGTACACGACACTGAACTTCTCTGCCTCCGACGTCGAGATAGCAAGCTCCCGCACCAAGTCGTGCATCTGGCATACTGTTGAACTTCCTGTGTAGTTCCAGCTTACAGCTTGAAGCATGCTTCGTCGAACAAGTTCCTCAAAATACTCTCCCGCTAACGGATAAGGCTTCTTAGCCTTATTGTACTCAATGAAACCTTCCGCTATCCACAGTCGAACGAGCTTCCCTCGATACATTTGATAATCTTCTGGAAATATAGAGCAGTACAAGAAGCAGCGTTTTAGTTGGTATGGCAAATCACTGAAGCTGAGGAACAAAATACCCTTGACTACTTCTAGGCCAGGGTTATTTCTCAGTTCCTCATTCAAGCCACTACTAAAATCAATCCACTCTGATGATGTTTTCTTCGAGTACATGACACCGCCCAGAGCCAAAAGTGCAAGAGGTAGTCCTCCACACTTTCTAACAAGTTCGCTCGCGGTGTGTTGAAGCTCTTCTGGACAAGAGTTGCTTGAGAATGCTTTCATACAGAAGAGATCCCACGCATCACTAGGCTTTAATGGTTGGATGTTGTGAACATAGCTTTTAACTCCAAACGAAGATAAAGCTATTTCTTCTTTTCGAGTCGTGAGTACGACCCGACTTCTTCGTCCCTCATCTTGGAGTGACACGTTAATGTCGGTCCACAGGTTTCTATCCCACACATCATCCAATACAACGATGTACCTCTTTGGAGCCAAGTAATCTACAAGCACCCTGAGCAGCTCCTTGTACCTCATGAAGCTCAAATCTGCAGGAACTTTCTCATTTTTGGAGCCATAAAACTCCTCAATCATGCGTCTGAGTATGTCCTCAACGGCGTAATTTTGGGAGACAACTATCCAAGCATAGCACTCAAAGTGTTGCTTGATGATTTGGTTTTTGATAACCTTAGCAGCAAGAGTGCTCTTACCACAACCACCCATTCCTACAACCGAAATAACGCTGCGCCCAGGGTACTCGTCAGTCAACCACTTCACCAGTAGACGTTCGTCGTCTTCTATCCCCACTAGGTGGTCATCCTTGGCAAAAAGTAAAGCTTCGCTATCATTTTGCACCCTCCGTTGGCTTTCATTGGAGATTGCAACTTGAACGGGATCGACGAGGTAACGCTGCCTTCTCTCCGGAATGGACTTGAGCTTCTTGTTGATGTCCTGCAATCTGGAAGCCACTCGATGCATCTCCAGCAGTTTCTCTGGGAACTTTATTGCCCGGTAGAGATGCTTTGTGAATTTACCCCCCTTTTGTGGCTTGTTCATGTGATAGATGAACTCCTCTATGATATCTTCAACAGGGTTGCACATGTCTCTAACATCTTCTACCCACGATTTCTCTCCTTGAGTGAGGAGTCTCTTTCTATCAGCATCTTCAAGACAGGATCTCATGCTCTTCAGCTCGCGCTTGAGCTCATCGAGTTCATTATCAACACCTCCAAGCAATGATGCTTCATTCTCTAGGATGGAAACTATTTTTCCGATCATGAGGTCCACTCCAACCAAAGCCATGCCCACCTTGTACCTTCTCCTACTTAGCCCTTTTCACTTTTCTGTATGGTTGTATGCAAATTGATGTGACTAGCACCACAAAGAATACTCTTCTGCCAGTAAAAATCAGCACGGTGGCTCCAGATTCTGTGCCTACTGGCTAATTTCAGGTGGGATTACAGCCGAGAAATGGTCTATACTAAATTTATGGTAAGCCGATCAAGGCTCAACTGATTTATGCCTTTTCTTGATCATGTGAACCAGCCCGTCTCGTGTACTTTACAGATATTGCACACAAAAATAATATTTAAATAAAAAAGACTAAATTTGACGAGTCTTTGGGTTGTATGAACGGATGGTACAAGGTTCCTCCTATTCTTAGTCAAACATAGCGTTCATACCTGCGACGGGCACCGACCAATGCTTGCCATCAATGACATTTACATTATAGTAGCTCATAATCTCGTCCCAAGCACGTGACAGTTTATTAATAATTATTTATTTTAATAGTCTTAAAATGCACAATACAATATCTTGCACAATTTTATCATTTTATGATTATTTCATCAAAGATAGTTACTTTAATTTTTGACTTGAACTTTCTTATAATAAAATTAATTAACCCTTCTGATCAAATATCAATAAGCAATGTCCTTATGCATATTTGTTAATTCTTGTTAGACCCCGCATATTTAAATGCTTATATAAAAAATAATAATAAAATTAGAGAGCTTGGGGACGTAATGAGTATTTTGAAATTCTTATTGTTTTAGGAATATAAGTATAAATCTAATAGATATCTGAAAGTTACGTATAATATATATTTCATAGGAATACGAGGAAGCTCAGAAAAGTCTCTAGGGAATCCCTAGGAAGTGTCATCTTGAGATTTTGGAATATTTTTTTTTTGTGGTCAAAGGTTCTTTGTATTCATTAAGCTCACATATATACAAAAACGTTTTCAATCTATATACAGTTCTCTGATCTCTACTTTACAGTATGTACATTATACTAAGAGTACTCTTTGCGTATCTAAATTCCATGCTTGACAGATCTCCATATTTTGAGTTGTTGCATGACTTTTCTTCCAGCTCAGTGTTCTGTAATAGACCCATTGCTTGATCATTTGCATACACCCCTCTTCTGTAGCTTCTTGTTGGTTGAATATTCTAGCATTCCTCTCTTGCCAAAACCCATAGATGACCACAGCTATTAAGAGTTTACACATTCTTGCTTTGAGACCTTTTCCCCTGAATTGAAGCAGTGAATATTGCATGAGTTGCTGCCATGTTAGCAGAGGTATGCTCATGTTCAGCTTCTTAAAAGCTTCCTTCCATATGTTCTGTGCATAAGAGCATTGCACAAATAAGTGATTATCATTTTCAGGAAATCTCCTACACATAACACATTGATCTTCAGGGATGACATTCCATGCCTTAAGTTTTGTCTTGGTTCTCAATCCCCCTTTACATAGAAGCCATAAAATCATAGCAAAATCTAGGAATATGTCCTTTGAACCAGACTAGTTTACTCCAATGAGCTATTGGAACTCTTGTTCTAAGAGCTTCCCAAGCAGTTTTAATGGTAAATTCACCATTAGAACTGAGCATCCATTTTACTTGGTCAGGATTCCTAGTATCAGGAACATGTAGTGTAGCCAAGATACCATTTATCCTTCTAAGATCCACTGATCTGTTGGGTAACAATTTCCATGCATTGCCCTGTATGACTTCCTTGACTTTTGCATTGATTCCCAGCCCTGAGTCATATATTATCATTTGCCCATATTGCTGGATTATTGGTTTTTCAAGGAGCCAATTATCCAGCCACAACCATATCAAATTCCCATCCCCCACTTTGTAATTGATAAAGTGACTACATTTCTCTCTGATCTTCAGAATTTTGCACCAAGTCCAGGACAGACAAACTGGTGGCTTGAAAGTCCAAAGATGCCTCTGCTTAATGATGAAAATGTGGCACCACTTGACCCATAGAGAATCCTTCTTATGAGCAAGGTCCCAAAGGTGTTTACAAATGGCAGCCTTATTCCACTCCTCAACTCTTTTTAATCCCAAACCTCCTTCACTTTTTGGAATGCACAAATCTTTCCAAGCTACTTTAGCTCCTGTGCATTTAGCTTCTTTACCATGCCAAACAAAGGCCCTGATTTTCCCTTCAATCAGCTTGATAATTCTTTTAGGTAGGAGATTTTGGAATTACTTTGAGGTAAGAATTTAATTTGATTATTGAATTGAGATTCGTAGTAAGAATCTTACGAATTTTCTTTGTTTTAGAACCTAATTGAGATCTTTGGATATATTAAATTTTAGGGCTTTTGATACAATTAGATTGAGAAGATCAATATTTTGGGTTTAATTGTGCAATTCGAGATAAGTGTTTACTATTCTTTTGAAATTTAGTTCAGCGTTGGACCAATCAATTATGTGTTTGTGAGGGTTTATTCTTTTGAATTCGCGTTATAATGTTATTTATTATTCGCAATCGAGTCGCACCCTCTGCAAAACTTGAAATCGCCTTTGATGCTACGCTACTTCTGCTTGTAGCATTGCCCCACTGTACATGTCCAATCGACCAAGGAGCCCCGTGTACACGGAACCCGCCTTTTTCCATCTTTTTCCAGTAACTTTTCCTGTTAAGTTTCATTGTGCTTAATCATGAATTCTTATTATATTCGCAAACCTATTCTGAGCACTCGTTCCTATGTGTTAGGCACAGAGGAGTTCAGGACCAACATGGTCATTTATTGCCGGCTTGTCTTCATTAGTAATGAGAATTTCAGTTGTTCTCTTGTGTTGTTTCTAAAACTACTTTGTCCTATGTGACCTTAGTTTAGTCTATTGTTTCTTTGAACCCACAAACTTTGTAGCTACTGACTAGACTTATGCCATCATTCTATTGTCAATTCTTTGGAATCATGCTATTGTCAATTTTTTCGAATTGTGTAAACTACTTTCATGGCTTCAATTCTTCATACTTATGCATTATGTCTTAAACATTTGTTGACATCAATAACTCTTATTATATTTGGACAGTCACATAATCTTATGCCGCCTCTTTAGCTAATATCATGGCTCTTCATTAGTCTTGGGCTTATTCCTTCTATCGTAGTTCATCATGATTTATTATTTGACTCATGAGTGCCACCTTTTGATGTGAGCCCCTAGCCATTAAACAGGTGCAGACATTAGTAAACTTTTCTTTCCAGGAAAATTTGTTGGTGTCTAACCTACTTATTATTGAATATCATAAAATGGTTATTGTGTTGAGCCATGTCACTGTATATGTGACAATCTGTTTCTGACTTACCCACGTAGATTGGAACGTGGGCTAGCTCAGTGGGATGAACTAGAGATCGCGATCTTATTTTCTGAACCTGGTTCCACGTGTCAGTGATGACATGTGTGACCTTATTCTGAATGGCTCCATAGTGTCTGTCTCTGTATAAGGATGTATTTTTGACATTTTGAAATTCTGTCTTTGTACGAAAATATATTTTGGCGCTTTACAATTCTGTCTCGTATCTGTTCCGTTAAAGTTTTGTACCTCTGAAATTTCGTTCTTTAGACATTTTTTTTTGTATCCCTTTTGGTTGGTCCTTTGAGCGACCTTACTGGGCATTTGACTCACTTCCTTATTGTTTTTCTTTCAGGTGATCAGTAAAAAAAAAAGGATTGGATTGCAGGGCTAGCTATGCGATTGAGAGCTAGCAATTTTATATCAGAGTCAGTATTAGTAGTATAGTTTTGCATTTAGTTTGGTTATTTTTAGAAAGTACAATAGGAGAACCTTTGTGGATTTGGATGATTAATTTGGAACTCCGTGTAGGAGTAATTTGGGGACTTAATTACTGTTTTAGGTTTATTTGAGACGTAATTATGTGACTTGGAGATTTTTTTTTTTTTTATTTTAATTTTTAGATGCTCTGACTAACTAGTTTGGGAGACTTATGAATATTTGGGATTTTCTGTCTTTATTGATTTGAATTTAACGCTTCAAAAATTCATGGCGTTACAATTCTGATTTGGTAACTATATAGATGAACAATAATTAAAATTTTATTTAGTACACAAAAAAGAAAAAGAAAATTCTACTGGTAAAAATATGCGGAGAACATATTGAGATCAATTTGCTATTGCATAAGACATTTTTACTAAAAACATATTTATCAAATTAGATTCATATTTGAATTTACAAAATAGTTAAAAATGAATTTGAATTAGTACCTAATTTTTCTTATTAAATCTATTAATTAATTTTTGTTTTACCGGTTAATATTTCAAGTTAAAGAGTTTTTTCGATATATAATATTTAAATAAAATCATAATATGTTACTATATTAGTTAAAAAAAATTAATATTTCGAATTGATTTTCGAATTGCATAAGGCTTATTATTTAAATGTTTATTATATTTGCTAATTTAATTAATTACAAAACTAAGAACCCGTTCAAAATAATGTTTGGAGATCTTTGACAATATTAATATGTTTAACATTAGTTTTTATAACTCTTATTATATTAGAAACACAATGCAATGACGTGTCATAAGCTATCATTACATTTTTTTGCCTCAATTATTAAATATTATAGCTCAGGATTCCGAGTCAAGCTCGAGTAAGTTAATAAAATATTTTTAAAAGCTACAAAAAGTGTATCAATCAATACCACGTTTCAAGAAACAAAAAGAGATTAACATCTTATAAAAAAAATATACTTTTTAAAAATGATTTCTAGTAAGAAATTTTTAATACTTCATTTGTAACAGTTTCAAGTAACTTGTTAAGATTATATTATTATTAAATTCTTTTAGTGGCCCAATCTGTAACATTTCAAAACCAATTTTATTTGCTTGAAAAGTTAGGTTAAGAGTTCTTTATTTTTGGAATCATAAATGGCATAGTCCATTCATCTTCTTCATGGATCATTGTTTCAAGAAATCACTAACATATTAAGATACGAACATGATTTCCAGTAGAATATTTTTTTGTTTCATACACATTTAAAATTGCAGTCTTGATTAGATGGTAATGCAATTGTTGCGGAATTTTTGCACACATACACACTTAACCTAACTTTTTGAAAATTTAGGTTAAGACTTATATATATATATATGTTTTTCGTTCCTCTGAATTGTAAGTTTAAAGAATAATTAGTAGATTGTGTTACAGTGTCGTCGCTAGATTTTTGTATTTTTTAAACTTTTATTTTGCATCGTCAAGCGGTACTGTTACACAATTTACTCATTATTCTTTCAATTTACAGTTGAAAAGAACTAAAGCAAACATATATGCCTATGCAAATATTACGCAAGAATTGTATTACAATCTAATCAAGGATTCAATTGTCAAAATTAAAGCCTAATACATAAACATAAACATATTTTTGTAACATATATAGAGTTTAAATGTTGTACAATTGATTTTTTTAATTTATAAGGTTTACAAATATTGCAACAACTATACCATGACTTTTTCAACAATAAATTGTAGTAAAGAGTGTGATTTGTTTTCTAAATCCTTATATACGGGATATAATCAGTTTGGTAGTTATGAGGTTTTAATTAAAAATACAGACTTATAATTTGTATCTTAAATCTATATATCACATTATTCATTTTAACGATGACTATCTTCTGTATATTATGTATATATGCGAATAATGATAATACATTTAACTCAATTAGAACATCATTTTTCTCCCTTCTAAATCTATTTTAATTTTTTCGATATATGAATTTTTATATTCACATTAAAGAGTGGTTTTAAAAATACAATAGTCAAAATTAAGTCATAATAAGTTATTGTATTTGAGTTCTAAAATGTTTAGAATTAATTTTTAAATTATACTACCCTTATTATTCTTGCGAAATTAATCAAATTTAAAGATAAAGTACCTATCAAGATTCAATCAATTTTTAGATCATTTTGTCTAAGTCTCGTAAGTTGTTTAATCTTAATCTCATATATATATATATATATATGAGTTTTTATATTCATATTAGAGAGTAATTTTGAAGATACAGTAGTCAAAACCTTATTACTCCTGCAAAATTAATTAGATATAAAAATAAGGATCATATCACAATTTAAATTAATTATTAGATACAATAGTCAAAACCTTATTACTCCTGCAAAATTAATTAGATATAAAAATAATGATCATATCATAATTTAAATTAATTATTAGATCACGTTTATATTCTTAATCCATTTCCCAGGAATTCGGGCCATTCCGAAGTCGTTAGCTATTTTTTTTGCCGAATGGCCTCCTGAGCGCTCGATCCGGACACCGGTTCGGGATTTTTGGGCGAAACTTTTGTAAAATACTTTTTAGATCAAGAATGAATTCAGGAAGCTTAAAATAGCATTTTAAAGCGCTTTTGAGATTTTCCGATGCCAGGGGGCATTTTGGTAATTTGCCACCCCGAGAGGGGTATTTGGGTAATTTTCTCGGTAAAGTTTTTCAAAGGACTTTTTAGTCCATAAATGATTGTAAAACACCTGAAAGGCTGTTTTGAAGATGATTTGGGGCGTTAGGGTGATAATGAACCCCCGGGGGGCATTTTGGTAATTTGCCGCTCAGCGGGGGTATTTTGGTAATTTAACATTGTAAAATTTTCCGAATGACTTTTAGTTCGGGAAGGGGTGTAAAACACCCGGAAAGTTATTTTTTCCAGTTGTTCTGAGATGTAACACAAGGACATTGGTGTTTTGGTAACTTTCCCCCTTAAAATTCTCTGCGGATTTTTTTTTTTTTGTAATTGATGTAATACATTTAAAAAGTTGTTTTAAAGCGGTTTTGAGGTGTTGGGGGTGTAGCGGCCATCGGGGGGTATATTGCTAAATAACCACGTTGACGCTAAATTTTAGGGAACGCGCGTAATTAAGCGTTCGGAGTGGTGGGAAGTGAGGAATTGTTTTAATACATTGAAATAATGAGATAATGACTATTGCTAATGCGTTGGTAAGCTAGGTTAAAGATCCAGTTACAGTTTTGGAATGTAAATATTATGGACGCTGAGTTGGTTTACGATTATATTTTGTTCTTAGAGATATGGATTTCAACTCCGGACCTCATGATACATCAATCCTATACGATGACGATGACCACGTCGCGAGGCACGTATTTGACGGTGTTGATAGGGGTGTTTTGGAAACAATTCAAAGCACAAGTCACCTCGAAGAGTGGGTACTAAACGAGGAACAAATACAACTATTACACCGTCAAAATTTATCTATGTTCACCGATTATGGGATTTGGTCTCGACACGATGATTGCCTTATATCCGCTCTAGTTGAACGATGGAGGAGCGAGACGAACTCATTTCACTTCCGGTTCGGTGAAATGACTATTACATTAGAGGACGTCGGATTTATACTTGGAATCCCATGTCACGGCAAACCCATTACTTCGAGCAAAACGTCTGCATCCATAGCAAATATGGCTAGGCAGTATTTTCTGGGAATTCCGAGGGAAGCTCTTACAACAAACAGCATCAAACTTAAATGGTTGAAAGAGCAGTACGGCGTGCTACCAGATGAATACACTCCTCATGACTTCGTGACGTATACGAAGGCATTCCTTCTGTATATTATTGGAGCTATATTACTTCCGACACATTCGAAAAACACAGTGCATCCGAAGTATATGGTGTTCTTGGAGGATTTTGAGGAGGTATACTCGTATTCGTGGGGTTCAGCTGTCCTTGCGCACCTATATCGAGCACTGCATAAGGCTACGAGAAAAGGGTGCCAAGTCCATTGCTGCATGCCTGACTCTATTACAGGTATGAGCATTTATATTCTTGTTTTGACGTGTCAATATATTCGTGATTAATTACTAATTCCATATAATGTTTGCATTCACATGTTTGGTCTTACGAGAGGCTACCCACGGGATGTCCACAACCACGGGAATATTCCGATGAGACGTGGCCTAGGGTGTAGGCCTGGGGGCCTACGACCAACCGAAGGAGACGGGTAGACCCTCACCACCATCTAAAGTTCTATCGAGGGGAACTAGAGATACTGGATGCATCCCAGGTGACGTGGCAGCCATATGGCAAGGTGATGCATCGATTGGATGAGTGGTGTTGGCAACTTTCGGTGTCGTACGTGCTTACAGGTTTGGTTCGGGTGCTGCTTATTCACTTCGAAGAATGTGAGTTTCAGATGCCCGATCGAGCTATGAGGCATGCTGGCTGTCTATAAGGGATACCAAAACCCGCGGTAGACATGCGGCCATACAGGAGCGGTCGAGGTTCAAACTTTGAGGTGCCTGATGCCTTGAATTTACTAAGCGACGAGGTGCAACAGTGGAATACTTGGCAAGAAACGTATGATAGCCTTGTATCGCTGAAGTACGACGGCATCAATATTGAGGAGTACCTGCAATGGTTTCTCAAGGTGACGCGCACAAGGGTGAATCGCCCTTCCTAGGTGAGGAAGTCATCGTATGCGCCACGTGAGCTCTATGACCAGTTCTGGGCATTGAACATTGTAAGTCACCCTAGTGTTGTTTCAATTTTTATTTGCGCACCTTATCGACCATGCCTGAAATGATTAGCCATATTTTCTATGCATGTTTTTTAGGTTAACCAGGGCACTGAGGTGTTCAAGTAGCTGGAGGAGTTTGACTGGTTTGTCGCGAAGGCTCCTGACAATCTCAAGAGGTCCATTGAGAGGTACACAACTGAAGTTCACAACTTTAGTCTTGCGTACCGGGGTTACCAAGGGGAGCCGTCTAGTCGCTTGCCTCTTGACGCGTACGACTCTCAGCCCCAGAGTGAGGTGTGGGAGTCGTCTAGTCGCTTGCCTCCTAACGTGTACGACTCTCAGCGCCAGAATCAGGTGTGGGAGCCGTCCAGTCGCTTGCCTCATGACACGTACGACTCTCAGCGCCAGAGTCAGGTGACCCAAGTAAGAATCCAGGCCTCGCACCCAAACATCCGGTCGGATAAATGACAAGCGACGAAGCCATTGAGGCCGGACAAGCGGGATTGGATCGACCGGCACTACTTCGGGCCTGAGCCCGTCGATACAACAGACTTTCCTCTTTCTACATTCCTAGGTCATGCGGATATGAGAATGTTGGCGCCGGAGACAGATATTTCAAATTTGTTCATGAACGCTTATATAGATCTGCTCCAGATTAGAGAGCTACGTTATAACCACTACGAAGATTTGAAGCTTAACATGTATCCCACTTATTTTGTCAACTTAATGGTGACCAGCATGAGGGAGTTCACAGAATGGAGGAGGCGAGAGGCAAGCAGGGGTAAGTGGAAGCCATCTGGAAACGTGTTAGGCATGTTGAACTCGGAATATCAATGTCACGCTGCTCATGCGAACCTTATCATGATACCTCGTCATCATGCAAACCATTGGTTCCTATTAGTTCTCCATCCAGCGAACAGAGCGGTCCACATATACGATAGCCTAAGGGAGGACGGACCTGGGCGGTCGCTGGCACAGATGTACAGCGAGTACATCACTGCAGTGGTTAGTTTTTATCTGTTGACCTTGGCTCATAGTATATTCTTCTTGTTACATAGGCTTGATGATCTTTTTTATTGTTGGATGCAGACTACTATCCTCTCGCTAGCGTTCCAAGATTACTCGGGAGAGACCATCACCAGGAATTCGACGGTAGAGCCCTGGATGGTCGTGATGATACAGGACCGACCAAAGCAATATAACAGTCATGATTGCAGGATTTACATCCTCAAGTACATGGACTACATAGCTCGCTCGGATGTGCTCAAATATACGTCGTGGTCTCGAACAGATGCCTTGACGTTTAGATATAGGATAGCTTGGGAACTTAAAAAAGGTATAGCTAGATGCCTTCCTTACCATTCCCCTGAGATGTAGTAGACGTTCGTATGGATTATTATTACTATTGTTGGATTTTGGATATTAAGGTTTGAAATTGAATTAGCCTTATTATTACTACTGTTTTATTTTGGACAATGGGCTAATTAGCGTGGATAAGGTGCAATGAGCAACAAAAAAGTGAAAAAAATAGCGTGCCTAAAGTGTGCGCGAAGAGGCGCGTCGTAGGAAAATGGGAAAAAAAAATTGTTTCGATTTTCGCCGAAATTCATAGAATTGGGCTAATTAGCGTGCCCAAGGTATATTGAGCAAAAAAAAAAAAACTGACAAAAAATTATACAAAATTTTTCGGGAAGCTATAAATTGGGCGATAAAGTGTGCGCGAATAGGCCCTTCATAGGAAAACCAAAAAAATTATGTCTCGATTTTCGCCGAAATTCATAAAAATGGGCTAATTCGCGTGCCTAAGATATATTGAGCAAAAAAAAAAACTGACAACAAAATATACAAGATTTTTCGGAAGTTATGAATTGGGCGATAAAGTGTGCTCGGATAGGCCATTCATAGGAAAATCAAAAAAATTATTTTTCTCGATTTTTGCCGAAATTCATAGAAATGGGCTAATTAGCGTGCCTAAGGTATATTGAGCAAAAAAAACTGACAAAAAAATATACAAGATTTTTCGGAAGCTATGAATTGGGCGATAAAGTGTGCGCGAATAGGCCCTTCATAGGAAAATCAAAAAAATGATTTGTCTCGAATTTCGCTAAAATTCATAAAAATGAGCTAACTAGCGTGCCTACGGTACAATGAGCAAAAAAGGAAGTGATTAAAAAAATTACAAGATTTTTCGGAAGTTATGAATTGGGCGCTAAAGTGTGCGCGAATAGACCCTTCATGGGAAAATCAAAAAAATTATTTGTCTCAATGGAAATGGGCTAATTAGCGTGCCTAAGGTGCAATTTAAAAAAAACTGACAAGAATTCACAAACCAAATCACAAATTTAAACATTATAAAAGTTCAATTTAAACAACTGAAACATTAATTTAAACAACTGAAACATTAACCCTAACAGTCTTCCTCATCATCGTCCTCCTCGACCATACTGCAAGGTTCGATACCTAGCACTTTATAATGGTTTCTCTTGTCATGGTCAGTCATCTTATTACACAACGCACACTTTCGCAATTTTTTTTGACCCGTTGCTTCTTCAATCGGATTCTTCATACGTATTGCACGTTTTCGCCCTTTTGTTTGAGAAATAATTGGATCAAAAATATTGTCCTCCTCACCTTGCAGGCTAGTGCCGTCAATGACTGGCTGTGAAGCTCGAGTGAATCTACTGGCTGGAGTCGCCCGAGTAGTCGGATTATCCCGTCTTTCTGGTAATGCCATCCTAAAATGTGCAAGGTTAGCCTTATCCCGTGCGGCTGCTTCAACTTGATACATGTACCCATCAAATGTTGACGCTGCATCCAATGATAAACCGTGCATGATGTTACAAAGGTGATTATATCGCAGCGTCTCACATTGCTCGAAATCAACTGAAACGTTGGGCACGTAAGGAATGTGACCGTGTACTCTATCTTTTGGTCAGGTGTGGCAAGTAATCATAGCACAAGATTCTGGTATCAAGGAAATGCGAAGCATTATGTAAGTGACCTTTTCAATCCATCTAGTGTATATACAAGTATATGCTATCTGTTTTTCAAAAATATCTAGTAGTCATAAATGAAATGCTTATAGTTAACTTATTTCGAAAGCAGGGATAAGAACGGTATAGGATGTTAATACCGAGTATCTTATATCATTCCGTAGATCGTATCCTGGTAAATGATTTTTGTCCTATTTAGGTTAATTCGAAGGATTTGTGTTTTAGGTTGATTAGCTTAACATGGCTTCGGACTGTGGTAAGGGATTTCTATCCGAAACCAAATTTGATCCATTTATTCTCGTGATTATTTTTCTGAATTGATATCAAATTTCCTTTGGACTCTGTTATAATTGTTATGAAAATGCATTGTTTGCCTTTAAGGCCTTGTTTTGAGCCTCACACGTTATTGGAAGTCCTTGTCGATGCTCAGAATTCATTACTCATTGTCTATCGAATTATTCATTGTATAATCGATTATTGCATTTTTTATATTGGTATGAGCTAGTGTATTGAGGAGTTATAAGGATGGTCTGTTATTGCTGTGTGATGCTAGTACATTAAGGGTCTAGCTAGTGTTCATATGCATATGTAACTATAGTGTTATTGAGCATCACCTTTGTAGCATTGCTAAGTGATTACCCTGCACTCCCTATGTGGCTTTGCAATTGCTCATGTTCAACAATATATGTGATTGATTACCCTGCACTGCCTAAGGATGGTCTGTTCAATAGTATATGCGATAACTGATCGAATTAGTTATGATTCTTTTGAAACTCTTGAAAATATTATCATTGAATTGCTTCTATGAATTGTTTCGTAATTTCTTCGTTTGACCGACCTTACTGAGCTCTCGAAAGCTCACTCTCCTTTGACTTCTTTTTCGCATGTGATAAGTAGCATTATGTTATCTGAATAAGGATTAAAGCCGAGCAAGCAAAAGAGAAGGAATTAAATTTTGGTATTGATAAGCAGCATTAAGTTCTGGAGGTGATAAGCAGCATTACGTTGCCCGATTAAGGATTAAAGCCGAGGAGTTCACATTCTGCTTTGTCTCTTTGAAGGATATAAGTGATCAATGGAGGTGCAATGAGAAGTCTTGTAGTAATGGAGTCAACTTATTATAAACAAATGAGAGAATATTAGTCTAGCCAAATAAAAGAGATTGTGCAGCTAAGGTATATCCACGTGGTGGCCTTACCATGTACTTAAGAAGGAAGATTTGCTGAATGATTCAATTGAAGAATTATTTCAAGATTTGCATGCACAACGAAGTTGGTAACAAGTGAATGAAAGACAATTTGGCATGGAAAAAGGGAAAGGTTTCAGCGTAGCGTGGCCAATTCACACGCAAGAAAAAAAAAACGAAATCAGTAACCGTGACCAATTCCTGTGACAATATGGCACGAATTACTAGATCAGCTGACAAAGGGAGTTCTTAAAAAACTGCGCATCAAATCGGTTCAAATTTCACGAATTCCCACAATTATTGCTGATGGATGGTAACCCAACAGTGTACGAGATTGAAAGATAGCAATCAAAACAAAAATTGCGTCAACTTCTGATTTACAGACAACAAATAATTTAAGAAAGACGCAAGATAAAACTGTTCATAATATGGAATTGATTGATTCAACGTTGATTCGAATTTTAAAAAGTAAATCCTTATCTCAATTGTGCAAAATCCCCAATATGATTCTTGTGACGAAATTTTTCAATAGGTTCCGAATCATATTAAATCCAATTACCAAAATGTCAGGGCTTTAGGGATCTTGCTTCTAGATCAAATGCTAATTCAAGAATTATAATATATCTCTTACCTTAAATTTCACGTCAAAAGTCTGTTGCAAATGAGAATATCGATTGTTCTTATAAGCTACCTAAACCCTAACTAAAATTTGCTTAATATGTTTTTTAAAATACCGATCACGTCCCTAACTTATCTGAGTTTGCAAAATGGGTTTGAGGTCAATCACATACTGTCACTTGGACTCCATCATAAATCGTATCAATGACATTAAACAAAAAAATTAGTCTATTAATCAAAGTAGTAGAATGTCAAATCTATACCCCTTGTGTCAAATGAGTAAAAGTTATGCTAAAAAAAATCGAGAATAAAATCTTAATTTCACCAAAATAAAATTTGTTGGGGGTGTTACAGACTTACCCATACCCGAACGATTTCCATTGCCAATGGTATTTTTCTGACCCCCCACGAACAATCTTGTTCCGAAACTATCGTTGCAGTTAAATAAAATTTGGTTCTTGAAATCCAATGTCGTAGGTTCTTACAAAGCCAAACTCTAGGAAAAGCCAGCACATAAAAAGGTGAACTCCACAAAGATAACTGTGCCGACGATGGGCGGTAAGTCGAGGCGTGCGGTCAGCTTTCTCCTTGATCGCTTTAACAATTTGTTTGAGGTCACTAACAATGTGCAACAAAATGGAAAACTGTGAGTACACAGACCATAGGACAATAAGCAAACAAGACAGATACATACAATAGCTTATTGATGTTCAATTTGTGGTATAAACGACTTTTAGATATTGCAAAGCTCTCTATGTACAACCTTCTCTATCTAAATTGTATTTCGGAAGGTATATGATGTGGCTACCAATATCTTACACTCATTGCAATTTCTGTAGCGGCAAAAACATCTCAATTAATTTCAGCTATGTCACAACCTAGTTGATAGAAGAGAAGATAATATTATTCTTGTGTCTCATAATATGTACAAAAGAGCCTTTATATGGGAACGGATGTAGTATCGTACAATGATTAGGACACCCTCAAGAATATTCTAGATTAGGGAAAATAAAAATATAACCCCTTAACTACAGACAGTCTTATAAATAATATTAACACCCCTACTCAAACTCAAGGTGGAAGAGAACGAGCCAACTGGAGCTTGGAGCTTGGCTGCTAGCTCTTGAAGTCGTTCTGGAGGGTGGGATTTGATGAAAATGTATGTTGTTTGATTAAGAGAATTGACAGAATGTAAGAAAACAGTGCTATGAACAACATGCTGACGCAAAAAATAAGAATCAATCTCAATATGCTTGGTGCTCAAGAAACACGTCATTATGAGCAAACTGAGTGGCACTTCGACTGTCACAATATAAAGGTGTAGCAGTGGAATGTGTAACTCACACGTCCTGAAGTAGCCAACACAACCATAAAAGTTACTGGGTTGTAACGGCCAAAGCGCGATATTCTACTTCTGTGCTAGACTGAGCTGTGAGAGTCTGTTTCTTACTTCTTTAGGAAATAAGATATGTAACAAGAAAGAAGCAAAAATCAGTAGTT
>JAVXUO010002940.1:0-106517 GCA_033065855.1 Escallonia rubra | reverse complement strand
TGGCATGGGTGTAGTGATAGCATGGAAATGATTTTGTAAATATTTTTTTTTGACAAATAAGGAGCTATGCCTACGGTATGTACCGTAGGCATAGGTTGGGAATAAAAATAAGAATATAGCTATGCCTACGGTAGTACCGTAGGCATAGCTATAAAAATAATAATACAGCTATGCCTACGGTAGTACCGTAGGCATAGCTGGGAATAAGTGGGCTACGGTATAACCGTAGGCATAACCTTCAACCCCCGTAGGCATAGATCTAGGGCATCGCCACTTCTGGCTACGGTATAGTACCGTAGGGATAGGCTATGCCTACGGGACATGGCACCTATACCTACGGTACTGTACCGTAGGCATAAGCTGGTTTTCTTGTAGTGTTTTCTTTCAGGTGATCAGTAAAAAAAAAAGGATTGTATTGCAGGGCTAGCTATGCGATTGAGAGCTAGCAATTTTATATCAGAGTCAATATTAGTAGTTTAGTTTTGCATTTAGTTTGGTTATTTTTAGAAAGTACAATAGGAGAACCTATGTGGATTTGGATGATTAATTTGGAACTCCGTGTAGGAGTAATTTGGGAACTTAATTACTGTTTTAGGTTTATTTGAGACGTAATTATGTGACTTGGAGATTTTTTTTATTTATTTTAATTTTTAGATGCTCTGACTAACTAGTTTGGGAGACTTATGAATATTTGGGATTTTCTGTCTTTATTGATTTGAATTTAACGCTTCAAAAATTCGGGGCGTTACAATTCTGATTTGGTAACTATATAGATGAACAATAATTAAAATTTTATTTAGTACACAAAAAAGAAAAAGAAAATTCTACTGGTAAAAATATGCGGAGAACATATTGAGATCAATTTGCTATTGCATAAGACATTTTTACTAAAAACATAGTTATCAAGTTAGATTCATATTTGAATTTACTAAAAACTTAAATATGAATTTGAAATAACACCTAATTTTTATTATTAAATCTCTTAATTAATTTTTGTTTTACAGGTAAATATTTCACGTTAGAGAGTTTTTTCAATATATACTATACAAATAAAGTCATAATATGTTACTACATTAGTTAAAAAAAATTAATATTTCGAATTGATCTTCGAATTGCATAAGGCTTATGATTTAAATGTTTATTATATTTGCTAATTTAATTAATTACAAAACTAAGAACCCGTTCAAAATAATGTTTGGAGATCTTTGACAATATTAATATGTTTAACATTAGTTTTTATAACTCTTATTATATTAGAAACACAATGCAATGGGGTGTCATGAGCTATCATTGCATTTCTTGCCTCAGTTATTAAATATTATAACTCAGGATTTCGAGTCAAGCTAGAGTAAGTTAATAAAATATTTTTAAAAGCTACAAAAAGTGTATCAATCAATACCACGTTTCAAGAAACAAAAAGAGATTAACATCTTATAAAAAATAAACTTTTTTAAAATAATTTCTAGTAAGAAATTTTTAATACTTCATTTGTAACAGTTTCAAGTAACTTGTTAAGATTATATTATTATTAAATTCTTTTAGTGGCCCAATCTGTAACATTTCAAAACCAATTTTATTTGCTTGAAAAGTTAGGTTAAGAGTTCTTTATTTTTGGAATCATAAATGACATAGTCCATTCGTCTTCTTCATGGATCATTGTTTCAAGAAATCACTAACATATTAAGATACGAACATGATTTCCAGTAGAATATTTTTTCGTTTCATACACATTTAAAATTGCAGTCTTGATTAGATGGTAATGTAATTGTTGCGGAATTTTTGCACACACACACACACACACACACACACACACACACACACACATATATATATATATATATATATATATATATATATATATATATATATATATATATATATGTTTTTCGTTCCTCTGAATTGTAAGTTTAAAGAATAATGAGTAGATTATGTTACAGTGTCGTCGCTAGATTTTTGCATTTTTAAAAATTTTATTTTACATCGTCAAGCGGTACTGTTACACAATTTACTCATTATTCTTTCAATTTACAATTGAAAAGAACTAAAGCAAACATATATGCCTATGCAAATATTACGCAAGAATTGTAATACAATCTAATCAAGGATTCAATTGTCAAAAATAAAGCCTAATACATAAACATAAACATATTTTTGTAACATATATAGAGTTTAAATGTTGTACAATTGATTTTTTAAATTTATAAGGTTTACAAATATTGCAACAACTATACCACGACTTTTTCAACAATAAATTGTAGTAAAGAGTGTGATTTGTTTTCTAAATCCTTATATACGGGATATAATCAGTTTGGTAGTTATGAGGTTTTATTTAAAAATACTGACTTATAATTTGTATCTTAAATCTATATATCACATTATTCATTTTAACGATGACTATCTTATGTATATTATGTATATATGTGAATAATGATAATACATTTAACTCAATTAGAACATCATTTTTCTCCCTTCTAAATCTATTTTAATTTTTTCGATATATGAATTTTTATATTCACATTAAAGAGTGTTTTTAAAAATACAACAGTCAAAATTAAGTCATAATAAGTTAGTGTATTTGAGTTCTAAAATGTTTAGAATTAATTTTTAAATTATACAACCCTCATTATTCTTGCAAAATTAATCAAATTTAAAGATAAAGTACCTATCAAGATTCAATCAATTTTTAGATCATTTTTTTCTAAGTCTCGTAAGTTGTTTAATCTTAATCTCATATATATATATATATATATATATATATATATATATATATATATATATATATATATATATATATATCATATCACAATTTACACAATTTAAATTAATTATTAGATACAATAGTCAAAACCTTATTACTCCTGCAAAATTAATTAGATATAAAAATAATGATCATATCATAATTTAAATTAATTATTAGATCACGTTTTTATTCTTAATCCATTTCCCAGGAATTCGGGCCATTCCGAAGTCGTTAGCTATTTTTTTGGCCGAACGGCCTCCTGAGCGCTCGATCCGGACACCGGTTCGGGATTTTTGGGCGAAACTTTTGTAAAATACTTTTTAGATCAAGAATGAATTCAGGAAGCTTAAAATAGCATTTTAAAGCGCTTTTGAGATTTTCCGATGCCAGGGGGCATTTTGGTAATTTGCCACCCCGAGAGGGGTATTTTGGTAATTTTCTCGGTAAAGTTTTTCAAAGGACTTTTTAGTCCATAAATGATTGTAAAACACCTGAAAGGCTGTTTTGAAGATGATTTGGGGTGTTAGGGTGATAATGAACCCCTGCGGGCATTTTGGTAATTTGCCGCTCAGCGGGGGTATTTTTGTAATTTAACATTGTAAAATTTTCCGAATGACTTTTAGTTCGGGAAGGGGTGTAAGACACCCGAAAAGTTATTTTTTCCAGTTGTTCTGAGATGTGACACATGGACATTGGTGTTTTGGTAACTTTCCCCCTTAAAATTCTCTGCGGAAATATTTTTTTTGTAATTGATGTAATACATTTAAAAAGTTGTTTTAAATCGGTTTTGAGGTGTTGGGGGTGTAGCGGCCATCGGGGGGTATATTGCTAAATAACCACGTTGACGCTAAATTTTAGGGAACACGCGTAATTAAGTGTTTGGAGTGGTGGGAAGTGAGGAATTGTTTTAATACATTGAAATAATGAGATAATGACTATTGCTAATGCGTTGGTAAGCTAGGTTAAAGATCCAGTTACAGTTTTGGAATGTAAATATTATGGACGCTGAGTTGGTTTACGATTATATTTTGTTCTTAGAGATATGGATTTCAACTCCGGACCTCATGATACATCAATCCTATACGATGACGATGACCACGTCGCGAGGCACGTATTTGACGGTGTTGATAGGGGTGTTTTGGAAACAATTCAAAGCACAAGTCACCTCGAAGAGTGGGTACTAAACGAGGAACAAATACAACTATTACACCGTCAAAATTTATCTATGTTCACCGATTATGGGATTTGGTCTCGACACGATGATTGCCTTATATCCGCTCTAGTTGAACGATGGAGGAGCGAGATGAACTCATTTCACTTCCGGTTTGGTGAAATGACTATTACATTAGAGGACGTCGGATTTATACTTGGAATCCCATGTCACGGCAAACCCATTACTTCGAGCAAAACGTCTGCATCCATAGCAAATATGGCTAGGCAGTATTTTCTGGGAATTCCGAGGGAAGCTCTTACAACAAACAGAATCAAACTTAAATGGCTGAGAGAGCAGTACGGCATGCTACCAGATGAATACACTCCTCATGACTTCGTGACGTATACGAAGGCATTCCTTCTGTATATTATTGGAGCTATATTACTTCCGACACATTCGAAAAATACGGTGCATCCGAAGTATATGGTGTTCTTGGAGGATCTTGAGGAGGTATACTCGTATTCGTGGGGTTCAGCTGTCCTTGCGCACCTATATCGAGCACTGCATAAGGCTACGAGAAAGGGTGCCAAGTCCATTGCCGCCTGCCTGACTCTATTACAGGTATGAGCATTTATATTCTTGTTTTGACGTGTCAATATATTCGTGATTAATTACTAATTCCATATAATGTTTGCATTCACAGGTTTGGTCTTACGAGAGGCTACCCACGGGACGTCCACAACCACGGGAATATTTCGATGAGACGTGGCCTAGGGTGTGGGCCTGGGGGCCTACGACCAACCGAAGGAGACGGGTAGACCCTCACCACCATCTAAAGTTCTATCGGGGGGAACTAGAGATACTGGATGCATCCCAGGTGACGTGGCAGCCATATGGCAAGGTGATGCATCGGTTGGATGAGTGGTGTTGGCAACTTCCGGTGTCGTACGTGCTTGCAGGTTTGGTTCGGGTGCTGCTTATTCACTGCGAAGAATGTGAGTTTCAGATGCCCGATCGAGCTATGAGGCAAGCTGGCTGTCTATAAGGGATACCAAAACCCGCGGTAGACATGCGGCCATACAGGAGCGGTCGAGGTTCGAACTTCGAGGTGCCTGATGCCTTGAATTTGCTGAGCGACGAGGTGCAACAGTGGAATACTTGGCAAGAAACGTATGATAGCCTTGTATCGCTGAAGGACGATGGCATCAATATTGAGGAGTACCTGCAATGGTTTCTCAAGGTGACGCGCACAAGGGTGAATCGCCCTTCCCAGGTGAGGCAGTCATCGTATGCGCCATGTGAGCTCTATGACCAGTTCTGGGCATTGAACATTGTAAGTCACCCTAGTGTTGTTTCAATTTTTATTTGCGCACCTTATCGACTATGCCTGAAATGATTAGCCATATTTTATATGCATATTTTTTAGGTTAACCAGGGCACTGAGGTGTTCAAGTAGCTGGAGGAGTTTGACTGGTTTGTCGCGAAGGCTCCTGACAATCTCAAGAGGTCCATTGAGAGGTACACAACTGAAGTTCACAACTTTAGTCTTGCGTACCGGGGTTACCAAGGGGAGCCGTCTAGTCGCTTGCCTCTTGACGCGTACGACTCTCAGCCCCAGAGTGAGGTGTGGGAGCCGTCTAGTCGCTTGCCTTCTAACGTGTACGACTCTCAGCGCCAGAATCAGGTGTGGGAGCCGTCCAGTCGCTTGCCTCATGACACGTACGACTCTCAGCGCCAGAGTCAGGTGACCCAAGTAGGAATCCAGGCCTCGCGCCCAAACATCCGGTCAGATAAAGGACAAGCGACGAAGCCATTGAGGCCGGACAAGCGGGATTGGATCGACCGGCACTACTTCGGGCCTGAGCCCGTTGATACAACAGACTTTCCTCTTTCTACATTCCTAGGTCATGCGGATATGAGAATGTTGGCGCTGGAGACAGATATTTCAAATTTTTTCATGAACGCTTATATAGATATGCTCCAGATTAGAGAGCTACGTTATAACCACTATGAAGATTTGAAGCTTAACATGTATCCCACTTATTTTGTCAACTTAATGGTGACCAGCATAAGGGAGTCCATAGAATGGAGGAGGCGAGAGGCAGGCATGGGTAAGTGGAAGCCATCTGGAAACGTGTTAGGCATGTTGAACTCGAAATATCAATGTCACGCTGCTCATGCGAACCTTATCATGATACCTCGTCATCATGCAAACCATTGGTTCCTATTAGTTCTCCATCCCGCGAACAGAGCGGTCCACATATACGATAGCCTAAGGGAGTACGGACCTGGGCGGTCGCTGGCACAGATGTACAGCGAGTACATCACTGCAGTGGTTAGTTTTTATCTGTTGACCTTGGCTCATAGTATATTCTTCTTGTTACATAGGCTTGATGATCTTTTTTATTGTTGGATGCAGACTACTATCCTCTCGCTAGCGTTCCAAGATTACTCGGGAGAGACCATCACCAGGAATTCGACGGTAGAGCCCTGGATGGTCGTGATGATACAGGACCGACCAAAGCAATATAACAGTCATGATTGCAGGATTTACATCCTCAAGTACATGGACTACACAGCTCGCTCGGATGTGCTCGAATATACGTCGTGAAGGTATAGCTAGATGCCTTCCTTACCATTCCCCTGAGATGTAGTAGACGTTCGTATGTATTATTATTACTATTGTTGGATTTTGGATATTAAGGTTTGAAATTGAATTAACCTTATTATTACTACTGTTTTATTTTGGACAATGGGCTAATTAGCGTGGATAAGGTGCAATGAGCAACAAAAAAGTGAAAAAAATAGCGTGCCTAAAGTGTGCGCGAAGAGGCGCATCGTAGGAAAACGGGAAAAAAAATTGTTTCGATTTTCTTCGAAATTCATAGAAATGGGCTAATTAGCGTGCCCAAGGTATATTGAGCAAAAAAAAAAACTGACAAAAAGTTATACAAGATTTTTCGGAAGCTATGAATTGGGTGATAAAGTGTGCGCGAATAGGCCCTTCATAGGAAAACCAAAAAAATTATGTCTCGATTTTCGCCGAAATTCATAAAAATGGGCTAATTCGCGTGCCTAAGGTATATTGAGCAAAAAAAAAACTGACAACAAAATTTACAAGATTTTTCAGAAGTTATGAATTGGGCGATAAAGTGTGCGCGGATAGGCCCTTCATAGGAAAATCAAAAAAATTATTTTTCTCAATTTTTGCCGAAATTCATAGAAATGGGCTAATTAGCGTGCCTAAGGTATATTGAGCAAAAAAAAAACTGACCAAAAAATATACAAGATTTTTCGGAAGCTATGAATTGGGCGATAAAGTGTGCGCGAATAGGCCCTTCATAGGAAAATCAAAAAAAATTATTTGTCTCAAATTTCGCTAAAATTCATAAAAATGAGCTAACTAGCATGCCTACGGTACAATGAGCAAAAAAGGAAGTGATTAAAAAAATTACAAGATTTTTCAGAAGTTATGAATTGGGCGTTAAAGTGTGCGCGAATAGACCCTTCATGGGAAAATCAAAAAAATTATTTGTCTCGATTTTCGCCGAAATTCATAGAAATTGGCTAATTAGCGTGCCTAAGGTGCAATTTAAAAAAAATTGACAAGAATTCACAAATCAAATCACAAATTTAAACATTATAAAAGTTCAATTTAAACAACTGAAACATTAATTTAAACAACTGAAACATTAACCCTAACACTCTTCCTCATCATCGTTCTCCTCGACCATACTGCCAGGTTCGATACATAGCACTTTATAATGGTTTCTCTTGTCATGGTCAGTCATCTTATTACACAACGCACACTTTCGCAATTTTTTTTGACCCGTTGCTTCTTCAATCGGATTCTTCATACGTATTGCACGTTTTCGCCCTTTTGTTTGAGAAATAATTGGATCAAAAATATTGTCCTCCTCACCTTGCAGGCTAGTGCCGTCAATGACTGGCTGTGAAGCTCGAGTGAATCTACCGGCTGGAGTCGCCCGAGTAGTCGGATTATCCCGTCTTTCTGGTAATGCCATCCTAAAATGTGCAAGGTTAGCCTTATCCCGTGCGGCTGCTTCAACTTGATACATGTACCCATCAAATGTTGACGCTGCATCCAATGATAAACCGTGCATGATGTTACAAAGGTGATTATATCGCAGCGTCTCACATTGCTCGAAATCAACTGAAACGTTGGGTACGTAAGGAATGTGACCGTGTACTCTATCTTTTGGTCAGGTGTGGCACGTAATCATAGCACAAGATTCTGGTATCAAGGAAATGCGAAGCATTATGTAAGTGACATTTTCAATCCATCTAGTGTATATACAAGTATATGCTATCTATTTTTCAAAAATATCTAGTAGTCATAAATGAAATGCTTATAGTTAACTTATTTCGAAAGCAGGGATAAGAACGGTATAGGATGTTAATACCGAGTATCTTATATCATTTTGTAGATCGTATCCTGATAAATGATTTTTGTCCTATTTAGGTTAATTCGAAGGATTTGTGTTTTAGGTTGATTAGCTTAACATGGCTTCGGACTGCGGTAAGGGATTTCTATCCGAAACCAAATTTGATCCATTTATTCTCGTGATTATTTTTCTGAATTGATATCAAATTTCCTTTGGACTCTGTTACAATTGTTATGAAAATGCATTGTTTGCATTTAAGGCCTTGTTTTGAGCCTCACACGTTATTGGAAGTCCTTGTCGATGCTCATAATTCATTACTCATTGTCTATCGAATTATTCATTGTATAATCGATTATTGCATTTTTTATATTGGTATGAGCTAGTGTATTGAGGAGTTATAAGGATGGTCTGTTATTGCTGTGTGATGCTAGTACCTTAAGGGTCTAGCTAGTGTTCATATGCATATGTAACTATAGTGTTATTGAGCATCGCCTTTGTAGCTTTGCTAAGTGATTACCCTGCACTGCCTATGTGGCTTTGCAATTTCTCATGCTCAATACTATATGCGATTGATTACCCTGCACTGCCTAAGGATGGTCTGTTCAATAGTATATGCGATAACTGATCGAATTAGTTATGATTCTTTTGAAACTCTTGAAAATATTATCATTGAATTGCTTCTATGAATTGTTTCGTAATTTCTTCGTTTGACCGACCTTAATGAGCTCTCGAAAGCTCACTCTCCTTTGACTTCTTTTTCGCATGTGATAAGTAGCATTATGTTATCTGAATAAGGATTAAAGCCGAGCAAGCAAAAGAGAATGAATTAAATTTTGGTATTGATAAGCAGCATTAAGTTCTGGAGGTGATAAGCAGCATTAAGTTGCCTGGTTAAAAGGATTAAAGCCGAGGAGTTCACATTCTGCTTTGTCTCTTTGAAGGATATAAGTGATCAATGGAGGTGTAATGAGAAGTCTTGTAGTAATGGAGTCAACTTATTATAAACAAATGAGAGAATATTAGTCTAGCCAAATAAAAGAGAGAATATTAGTGCAGCTAAGGTATATCCACGTGGTGGCCTTACCATGTACTTAAGAAGGAAGATTTGCTGAATGATTCAATTGAAGAATTATTTCAAGATTTGCACGCACAACGAAGTTGGTAACAAGTGAATGCAAAGACAATTTGGAATGGAAAAAGGGAAGGGTTCAGCGTAGCGTGGCCAATTCACACGCAAGAAAAAAAAAACGAAATCAGTAATCATGACCAATTCCTGTGACAATATGGCACGGATTACTAGTTCAGCTGACAATGGGAGTTCTTAAACAACGGCGCATCAAATCGATTTCACGAATTCCCATAATTATTGCTGATGGATGGTAACCCAACAGTGTACGAGATTGAAAGATAGCAATCAAAAAAAAAATTACGTCGATTTACGGACAACAAATAATTTAAGAAAGACGCAGGATAAAACTGTTCATAATATGGAATTGATTGATCCAATGTTGATTCGAATTTTAAAAAGTAAATCCTTATTTCAATTGTGCAAAATCTCCAATACGATTCTCATGACATAATTTTTCAATAGGTTCCAAATCATATTAAATCCAATCACCAAAATGTCAGGGCTTTAGGGATCTTGTTTCTAGATCAAATGCTAATTCAAGAATCATAATATATCTCTTACCTTAGATTTCACGTCAAAAGTCTGTTGCAAATGAGAATATCGATCGTTCTTATAAGCCACCTAAACCCTAACTAAAATTTGCTTAACATGTTTTTTAAAATACCGATCACGTCCCTAACTTATCCGAGTTTGCAAAATGGGTTTGAGGTCAATCACATACTGTCACTTGGACTCCATCATAAATCGTATCAATGACATTAAACAAAAAATTAGTCTATTAATCAAAGTAGTAGAATGTCAAATCTATACCCCTTGTGTCAAATGAGTGAAAGTTATGCTAAAAAAAATCGAGAATAAAATCTTAATTTCACCAAAATAAAATTTTTTGGGGTGTTACAGACTTACCCATACCCGAACGATTTCCATTGCCAATGGTATTTTTCTGACCCCCCACGAACAATCTTGTTCCGAAACTATCGTTGCAGTTAAATAAAATTTGGTTCTTGAAATCCAATGTCGTAGGTTCTTACAAAGCCAAACTCTAGGAAAAGCCAGCACATAAAAAGGTGAACTCCACAAAGATAACTGTGCCGACGATGGGCGGTAAGTCGAGGCGTGCGGTCAGCTTTCTCCTTGATCGCTTTAACAATTTGTTTGAGGTCACTAACAATGTGCAACAAAATGGAAAACTGTGAGTACACAGACCATAGGACAATAAGCAAACAAGACTGATACATACAATAGCTTATTGATGTTCAATTTGTGGTATATACGACTTTTAGATATTGCAAAGCTCTTTATGTACAACCTTCTCTATCTAAATTGTATTTCAGAAGGTATATGATGTGGCTACCAATATCTTACACTCATTGCAATTTGTGTAGCGGCAAAAACATCTCAATTAATTTCAGCTATGTCACAACCTAGTTGATAGAAGAGAAGATAATATTAATCTTGTGTCTCATAATATGTACAAAAGAGCCTTTATATGGGAACGGGTATAGTATCGTACAATGACTAGGAAACCCTCAAGAATATTCTAGAATAGGGAAAATAAAAATATAACCCCTTGACTACAGACAGTCTTATAAATAATATTAACACCCCTACTCAAACTCAAGGTGGTAGAGAACGAGCCAACTGGAGCTTGGATGCTAGCTATTGAAGTCGCTCCGGAGGGTGGGATTTGATGAAAATGTATGTTGTTTGATTAAGAGAATTGACAGAATGTAAGCAAACAGTGCTATGAACAACATGCTGACGCACAAAATAACAATCAATCTCAATATGCTTGGTGCTCAAGAAACCCGTCATTATGAGCAAACTGAGTGGCACTTCGACTGTCACAATATAAAGGTGTAGCAGTGGAATGTGTAACTCACACGTCCTCAAGTAGCCAACACAACCATAAAAGTTACTGGGTTGTAACGGCCAAAGCGCGATATTCTACTTCTGTGCTAGAATGAGCTGTGAGAGTCTGTTTCTTACTTCTTTAGGAAATAAGATATGTACCAAGAAAGAAGCAAAAATCAGTAGTAGAGCATCGGTCGGTTGGATCCTTAGCCCCATCAGCATCAGATTATGCATGCAGCTCAAGAGAGGAATGGACTGAGAAATGTAAGCCATGAATAAGGTACACTTGATGTTTTAAAGAATGTGAAGAACGACGGCAAAAGGAGTCATACGTGGAACAGAGAGAAATTGACTGACCAAGTGCACGGCATATGCAATATCAAGGCAAGTAACGGTCAAGTACACAAAATTGTCGACCAATGTGCGATACAAAGTAGAATCATGAAGATGTGTCCCATCAAGAGGAGTAAATCGTACATTAGGTTCAAGAGGAGTAGAAGTAGTTTTGCTGTCAGTTAAACTAGCACAAGAAAGAGGATTAGAAGCATATTTAGCTTGAGAAAGATAAAACCCGTCAGAGGCAGTGGAAACTTCAAGTCCAAGAAAGTAACCGAGTGTACCAGGATCTTTCATCTCAAAGTGGTGATTAAGGTCTTGCTCGAGAGTAGAAAACCATCAAGATCACTGCCTATTATAATCATATCATCCACGTAGAGAAGCACAAATATGGTCCCTTGAGCAGATTTTCAGATAAAGAGTGCAGAATCATATGCACTAGATGCAAAACCAAATTGCTGTAAAGTGGAACTGAACTTGGAAAACCAGGCACATAAGCGTGTTTGAGGTCATATAATGCATAATAAAGACGACAAACTTTGTTTGGAGGATGATCGAGAGTATCGTGAAGGAGGCTGCATTTAGACTTTCTCCATGAGATCACCATTAAGAAAGGCATTCTTATCATCCATTTGAAATAAAGGCCACTTGCGAACATCAGTGATTGTAAGTAAACTACGAATAGAGGTAAGGCGAGCTACATGAGCAAATGTCTTTTTGTAGTCAATACAGAATTCTTGTGTGATGAAACCTTTTGTGACCAAATAGGCTTTATGACGTTCAATGGAGCCATCAGACCGAGTCTTTATTTCATAGACCCATTTACATCCAATAGGTTTTAGCCAATGCTTGTAACTCATCGTCCATCGCTTGCTACCAGGACAGATCAGAATTAGCCTCATGATAAGACCGAGGCTCATGTAAAGAAATAGTAGTAGAAAAGCAAGGAAAGTTCTGAAGATATGTTAGAGGTTTTCTTGCCCCGCTGCGGACGACCATGAAAGGAATGTGGAGATTCAGTAACCTCGAAGACGGGTGATGGACCTTGATCAGGTTTAGCAGGATCAGTAGTTCTGGCAAACATCTCAGGAGGGGCCATAAAGTCATCAGGAGGTGGCATACTGGTTTCATCAGTGTCATAAACTAGTGGAACAAATGAATTAGTAAAAAATGGAACACTGGTTGAATGAGGTAAATGAAAGAAAGAGATGGAGGAGAACGTCTTATGTTCCCAGGAAACAACATGGCAAGAGATACATAAGTGATTGGAGATGGGATCCCAACACCTATACCCTTTATGTTCAATACCATACCCTATGAAACAACAAAGACGTGATCGAAGATCCAATTTTGTACTCTCGTAGGGTTGGAGAAGAACGGAACAAGCACAATTAAAGACTTTAAGCATATTATAGTTAGGAGAGGACCCATATACATGATCATCCCACCAATTGTGCGAGACAGAACACGACTGATAGCATAGACAGCCGTAAGAACAGCTTCCCCCCAAAATTTTCAAGACAAAATACTGAAATAAGCAAAGCACGAACGCTGTCTAAAAATATGGCGATGTTTGCGTTTAGCAGGCCCATTCTGTTGGGAAGTACTAGGACATGATCTTTGAGTAATGGTTCATCCTTTTGAAGAAGTTGGAGAAATTCTTTTGATTTGTGTTCCATGGCATTATCAGTACGAAAAGCTAAATATTGCAAGAAAATTGAGTTTTGAAAATGGTAACAAAATTACGATATATTGAAAATAATTCAGATCCATTGCACATTAAATATAACATGTAATCATCAATAAAAATAACAAAATATTTGGACCCTCCCATAGTAGTGTTTGGATAATGCCCTCAAATATCAGAGTGAACGAGATCAAATGGAGCAGAAGATATTGAAGTACTTTGATGAAATGAGAGTGCAGTTTGTTTAGCAAGCTAATTTGGTAAACAATCAAAGTTTTTAGAACTGATGACACTTAACAAACCACTAGAGACTAAAGGATGTAACCAAGAAAATGAAACATGACTTAAACGAGAGTACCACAACTCAAGAGAATTTGGTGAAGCAGCAGACTGAAGCAGAACTGTGGGATGATGGGGGATGGATAAATTTATGAGCTCAAACAGTAGTCCAACCTCACGACTGATCCCAATAGTTTGTCCCGTCTTTGGATTCTATACACGAATAACCAGTACGAGAAAAATGTAATTCAAAACCAAGATCACAAAGGTGACCGATAGAGAGGTTGTTTAACTTAAGAGAAGGGATAAAATAAGTATTAGGAAGAGATAAGGTAGATGTATAGACATGACCAACATGACTAACATGCATAAAACCATGAGTAGTATGAATGAGTGGATAGTGAGACATATGTTGTATAGAGACAAAAGAAAAAGAATCAGATGTCATATGATTGTAGCATCAAGAATCAAAATATCAAGATGAGTTACGTCGAGTAACTGAAAAATCAGAGGAAGACGGAGCACAAGAATGAGACACGATTTGTTTTACTATTTCAGTAACATCATTAATAAAGAGAGCAAAAGACGAGGAATCGTTAATGACAACATCAGCAGTAACAGCAGAGTGAGAATGAGGCTTGAACCTATACTGGATCCCCGGTTTCGGTGGAGCACTAGTTGAGCTAGTATTCTTGGACCATTTTTCAGGATTTCAAGGACAGTCTCATGGGAAGTGACCAGTGCCAACCTTACGACATAGTCTGCAAGGGGGTAAAGGGTAAACAAGAATCGCATGTCCTAACTCATGGCAGTAATGACATTCCTGAGGGGTGAAGCGCTATGAGAAGGGTGGGAAAGAGCAGCAAGGACAGTATCACGACGACGGGTCTGCAGAAGGCCTCGACGAGTTTCTTTAGAAAGAGCTCAGCAACGGCATTGTCTAGGGTAGGTAATAGACTCTGATGCAAAAGTGAGCTTCGGACAGATTCATAAGCATTAGTAAGAGACATAAGAGACTGAATAAAGCGAAGGTGGTCACGATAAACAATAAAGTGAGCTAAATCATCAGAACAAGTCCATGAAGGTTCTGAAAGTTCCAGTTGATCCCAAATCCCTTGCATCTAAGAAAAGAAACTATTGATAGACTCACCAGGCTCTTGTTTCATCCGGTAAAGTGAATCATGAAGCTAGTACTGATGAGCAACATCTGTTGTAGTGTATCGGTGAGCCAAAAGATCCCAAATTTTTGTGGTAATATTATAACGACCAAACTGCTGATAGATAGACAGAGCAGAGGTATTGCGAAACCAGATGATGATCTGATGATTTTTGCTATCCCAATCCTCAAGTCATTTAACAAATATTTGGTGAGGTTCACCTTTAATTTGGACGGGAATAGTAATATCGCCAGTAAGGTAGCGCCATAATTTCTTACCTTTGATGAAATTACGCACAGCTTGGGCCCACAAAATATAATTAGAACCATCGAGAATATTAGAAATAGGCTGAGGAGGATCCATTGCAGTCACAAAGCAAAACGATAAGCAAGAAATAATAAAGGAATCGCAAGAGAGGGTCAAAAAACAAAAAATATGAAGAGAATTGGAGCAAACGAATAGTGGGAACGAGTTCAAAATAATGAAAAATGGTCAGAATCAGTCCAATATGTAAGAAAACCGGGTTGAAACAAAGTGAACCGATCAAGAGTAAAAACAAACCGGTCTAAATGAACCGAAAACAACAAATCGGGTAAAAACGGGGTCGGGTAGGGTCGGATCCTACAGGCTTGGATCGGGTAAGAGATCCGTGGGGCAGCCTAGAATTGACTAGCGACCCGCACACGTTATAGGCACGTGAGGACGCATGACAGGGTGGTGGCGCGTGGCTTGCGCATGGTTTGGAGGTAGAAAATTGGGGCGGCGCGTTGAGGTGCATGGCGATGAATCTGGTAGCTTGGTTGGCGGCATTTTGATCAATAAAGAAAAAGGAGTCTTATGGTGGTTTTCGACTAGGGTTTGGGCTAAAGGAATTCGACAGATATAACAAGGAAGGGGGGAAATAAAAAAAAATTGAGCGGAAGAAGGTTGATGAACAGTAACTATGGGGTGGTGGCTTGGGCGGGAGATAGCTGGTCGGATCTGGTACCATGATAGAAGAGAAGATAATATTATTCTTGTGTCTCATAATATGTACAAAAGAGCATTTATATAGGCAAGGATGCAGTATCCTACAAGGACTAGGAAACCCTAATGAATATTCTAGATTAGGAAAAATAACAATATAACCCCTTGACTACAGACAATCTTACAAATAATATTAACACTAGTGTTACAACTTAAGAAAAGCATCACACGACCAAAGGTTCATAAAAAAATGTCCTGGATGACTTTGGCTAGTTAATATCAGCTACCTGTTGGTTTTTTTTGTCTTTTTTATTTTTTTTAAGTGTTGTTGTGACTAAAAAAGTGCACCCTTTCACAAAGAGAGTAACGGTTATTATAACTAGCTAATGGACTCATGCAAATGCACGGGGATAGGTTTAAAAATTATCTTCCTTCTAATTTTAAGAGGTACAACAAACATGCATTAAGTCATACTATTGAAATTTATAATAAACATGTAATATATATATATATATATATATATATATATATATATATATATATATATATATATATATATGTCTCTCGCAGCCTATGTTGTTCATGCATGTTATATACGCACAAAGTTGTACTCAACAACCCTAAATTCTTTGACTCAGCAGGAAGATGCATGATAATATTAGAGAGATTTCAAAGCACGAAAGCAAGGTGCTGAAAATATTGGTTAAAACACATTAATTATTGATACGTTACAACTCTTGTTAATTGCTGGAAAATATATAAATTAAATTATAAGATCACATCTTGAAAATTCCTTTTTGGAAAGTTTTGATGCGTACTTTTACTTACAAATTGGATGTGAATGTTACAGTAAAAATAATTATGGTATAATCTTTAAATGCTTTTTCAGAAGCAATACTTTTGTCATTTAGCTACAAATTATAAGCGATAATCTCGTACAAATATATAATTGTAGATTCATAGATACTGTGAAGGAAAAAAAATCACCATTCATTTGCTCATTTTTATAATTCTGTTTGTTTTTTTTAACAGAATCTAGTAAAGAGTTATAATTTTCCCTATTAAGGCATGATGTATATGAGGCTCAATCTTCCTATAAGCATAAATGCTAATTGAATCATATGATATCTTTCTTTACGCAAAGCACTTCACATATTTTTTGTTCAGTGCATAATGAAAAGAAAATATAGTACTCAAAGTACATTTTATGTATATGTTCATATCATCAAAGATTAATCGAGTCATCACTATGTCTTTTTTTTTCCGGGCTATCCAATTCAGAGTCCAAGTATAACCCATGCACCACTACCACGTTGATACTACCTCGAAACACCTTAAGTGCTACCACTGTAAACGGCATATTTAGAACTATCATTGTGAACACCTTATCACTTGCCCAAGGCATATCAGAGCATAACTTTTCAACCACCATTATATCAATGCTACCTCTAGTCACCTTAGAATTACTACTTAATAATTTTTACCACTACCATCGCCTCTGCCATCACTATAATCCTACTGCTAAGATTACCACAACCACAACCATCTCAAGAATTATGCTTACCATACAATCATGGCTTGTCAAAACTATTACAAATCTCAATCTCATTAATAGCGCTACAACTACCACCACAAGAATTACCACTATCACATTCATAATCATTGTCACCTTTTCAGTTCCCACCACTGCCATACTGTGACATCTACCGATGAAATCTCCCTACTTGTAACACCCCAGAATTTTCTGGAAGGTTAACACTCAATCGATCGATGATACTAAGACAATGATAACCTTCTAATCAAATGGACAGTCATTATCAGAGCAGATACACCTTTAATCAAACAATACTCTAAATAGACTGTCATAAATGATACATCAAACTAAGTCTAAAAATTCCAAAATAATAATCATTGCCCGCACAGGGTTCTAACGATCAATACCAAATTTTAATTCATTTTCTTTCGTTCGCTCGGCTCTAATCATTACCCGATAAAAATTTCGTTCACGAAAATCAATGCTAAATCTTGCATATGAAAGTCACACTTTAAAATAAAATTAAGCGGCAGGTAATATAAAGGTTGGGGTGTTTCATTCTCCCCCACTTATAAAAATTTGGTCCTCGAAATTTCACTACCTATAATATCCAAGCACTACGCTTTCTCTACGTAACTCCCAAACGAAGGTGTCACTGTACACATAATCACAAAATAATGAGTCGAGGACATCCATAACAACTTCGATCATTTCACTATATTATAATATTTTGATTATAACCTAGGGTTTCATAACCCAACTAGCAAGATATAATTACTCATCCTCGAAATATTTAGTCAATTCCTATAATCACTCACGCATCGATGCCTCAAATCAAATGATGTACCCGCTACGCTATCACTGCGTACTCTGATATCTAGTCACTGCTATGGTTCAACTAAGATATTAAAGTTTTCGCTAATGCTCTTTTCAAAAGTTAGACTTTCCTTCACTCGCTTCTAAAGTCTACAGAATCATATACCTAAACTTTGATACCAACTGTAACACCGCAAAATTTTCTGAAATGTTAAGACTCAATCGATCGATGACACTAAGACAATGATAACATCATAATCAAATGGGCAGTCATCATCAGAGCAGTTACACCTTTAATCAAACAATACTCTCGGTAGACTGTCATAAATAATACATCAAACTAGGTCTAAAAATTCTTAAATAATAATCATTACCTGCACATGTGTTCTAACGATCAATACCAAAATTTAATTCATTTTCTTTCGTTTATTGGGCTCTAATCATTACCCGATAACAATTTCGCTCACGAAATCTACCCTAAATCTTGCGTATGAAAGTCACGCTTTAAAATAAAATTAAGCGGCCAGGTAATATAAAGGTTGGGGTGTTACACTACTACTATTACCTTAACTAGCATAAGTGGCCATTATTATCAATTAATGGGGAAACTCCTTTACCCTTACATTTATTTTCTTCCAACTCTCAATCTTAGCTTGCCACAAGTTACTTTCTTCCAAATATATATCTGTTCTTAGTTATTAAAACTGAGTGTAACATGTTAGACTTTAACGGTCTTATAAATAATTAGATTTCCTTCAAACTTACCTTTAGTGATTTCAAAGAACATATAATTCTCTTGGAATTTCTAATGTAACTGCTGATCAAGAGTTCTAAAAATATTGATTGTAAAAGATATAAGAGCTCAACAAACCTTACATTGTCGCAAATCTTACGTTTAGTAATTAATAACACCTATAAATTTTTTAATAATAAAATCATAATGAAGAGTTATTAAGTAAGGAAGATTTCGTATTTTATATTTTTGAGATTTTATATTATTATTTTAAAGTACTTTTGAGGTGTTAATAATCAAAACTAAGGCCTAATATATAAGTATAATGATTAGGTAGAGTTTTATTAGGTGTATGATTGGTTTCTTAGATTTATATAGTTTACAAATATAGGACAAATTATACCTACGAATTTTCTAATAATAAATCTTAGGAAAAAGTTAAATAAGGTAGAAAAAGAAAATAACACCAAAATAAATAGTTCTAAAAATTCTGTTATTTTAAAGTGCTTTTGAGGTGTTAATAATCAAAATTAAGGCATATTATATAAGTATAATGATTAGATAAAGTTTTATAAGGTGTATGATTGACTTCTTAGTTTTATAAAGTTTACAAATATAGGGTAAATTATACCTACGAATTTTCTAATAATAAATGATAGGAAAGAGTTAAATAATAAGGTAGAAAGAGAAAATAACACCAAAACAAAAAACAAATAGGATCCTTGAATCTTATAAGGTGTTAATAATTGAAATTAAGGATTGATATTTAAGTATAATGATTAGGTAGAGTTTTATAAGGTCTATGACTTGCTTGTTAATTTTGTAAAGTTTACAGATATAGGATAAATTATACCTACGAATTTTCTCAAAATAAGTCATAGGAAAGACTTAAATAGTGTTAGCCCTATGGTTGGATAACCTAGGCTTACATCTTGTTTTGATAATAACTACACATTGATTATGTTCTAATGTATGCTTTGAGTGTATTCTTAGTAGGTATATACGTGCACACTCATGAAGACACATTTGAGAAGTTGGATAGATGGATTAAAGCCAAAGAAGCTTAAAGCTATAGTGGACATGCTATAAAAGCTTCATCAAGTCCAATGTCAAAGAGCAACAAAGAATGCATAGGCTAAGTTACTTTTGATTATGATTGAACTTTAATATTATGTAACTAATCTTGGTTTGATGCTTGGATTGATGACTATGACCTAAAATGACCTTAGGACACCTTGTGCATTATATGCGAGTTCATAACATTTCACACAAGTGTGTTTCTTGATTTGTTTTAGATCTAATCGTTTCATATCTTGATAGAACTTTTCATTAGCTTTCCAACGCAAAAAATAGCACCTCAATCCAATTTTTTTAGAGAAAGTTATGCCCAAAATAAGAAAAAGGGTTTCGCGAGACAGTCAAGAAATGGCAACAAGGGAATGCAGTCGACTCCATTACCAATGCAGTCGACTCTATTGACCATTGGGAGAGAAATAACGGCTAGTTTTGCCCAGAATCATGTCAAATCTTCCCATAACGGCTATATTTGATATCTTCTCTATATAAATTATTTGGGGCTTCATTATACACCATGGAAACCACATTCTAAGCCTCCATTCATTATAGAAACATCAAGGCTCATAGATTAAACTTTTCTCTCTTCATCTTCATGATTTTACATCATTAAAGAGAGCATCTTTGTGATCATTTCTTTGATTGAGAGTGAGCATACTTCAAGTCATCAATTCTCTCATCTCTCTATTGTACTAGAGCTTCATTTGTACTCATTTCCTTTCAAGAGGATTTCTTTGTACACAATTGATCTTTGTAAAAGGATTGTGATCAAGGCTTGAGTTTGTCAAGTCTTGGGTGAGCTTTGTGGATTCAAGGCTTGTGCTTGGTGTGGGGATATCACCAAGTGTTGTAAGGGTTTTGATCTTGACCCAGAAGAAGATTGTTGCTAGTGGATTCTAGTGCTCTTGCAAGGGACTTCCTTGAAGAGGTGGATGTAGGCTTGAGGGTAATTCAAGCCGAACCATTTAAATCTCCTTGTCAAGTATCTCTAACTCAATCTCTTTACTTATTGCTCTATAATTGCTTGAGATTGTGTAGTTAGCATCTTGATTGAAGTATTACTTGGTTTGATTGAGATTTATGATTGTGCTTAGTTTAATTTTTCCATTAATTTTCAAAAATCCTATTCAACCCCCTCTAGGGTTGTTTTATTGGTTTCAAGTGGTATCAGAGCCTCGGCTCTTGATTTTTTGGTTAACACCTAGAGAGTTAAAAGATCATGGAGTTGCTTAGTCTTGAGGGGAGTTTTATTACTAGACCTCCACTTTTTGATGGGTCTTCGTATAGTACATATGGAAAATTAAGATGAGAGTTTTTTTAGAATCTTTAGATTTTGAAATGTGAGAAAGAGGGCCCTTATGTTCCCACCAAGTTGATTAGGGATAAGCTTGTGCCAAAGGAGAAATCCGAATTTAGTGACTATGATAAAAATATGCTTTGCGTGAATTCTAGAGCTAAGAATTGTCTTGTTTGTGCTCTAAACACAAATGAACTCAATCAAGTTATTATGTGTGATTCGGCTAAGAGTATGTGGGATACACTTCAAGTCACTCATGAAAGGACTTCTCTTCTAAGAGATTCAAAGATGAATTTATGGCATAGAGAATATGAATTGTTTCAAATGTTTTTCGATGAATCCATTACGGAAATGAATTTTCGTTTCACTAGAATTGTTAATACTTTGAAACAATTAGGAAAAGATTTCTCTAACGGTGATCTTGTGAGAAAGGTAATTAGGTCATTACCTAAAGAATGGGATGCAAAAATCACAGCACTTCAAGAATCAAAGGATCTCAATACCTTCCCGTTGGATGAATTAATTTGCTCATTGATGGCCTATGAAATGCAACTCGAATCATTTGGGCAAAAGGGTCAAAAGAAGAAGAAGAAGTGCATTGCTCTTAAAGCTTCATCAATGATGGATCAATCTTCAAGTGAAGAGGAAGAATACTTGAATAACAAGTAGATGGACATACTTGCAAAAGAATTCAATGAGTTTATCAAAATTAAGAAAGTTGAAAACTCACACAAGAGCAAGAATTATTCAAGTATGGAGAGTACCTCAAGGGAAAATAAGAAGAAGAACAAGGCAAGAAAGAAGCACTCCATACATACATCAATTAAAGCCCTTATTTGGAGCGATAATGACTTAAGTGGAGATGAATGTGGTGATTTCGATGATAGAGATTCAAATCTATGCTTCATGGCTCAAAAAGAAGATGAGGTAAATTCTTCATATAGTGATAGTGATAGAAATTGTTCCAATGATGATATTTATGATGCTTACGCTCTTTTATATGAAGAATTCATTAAATTAGCCAAGAAAAATTATGCTTTGAAAAAACAAGTGCTTGCGATTTCAAAAGAGCTAGATGACTTAAAAAGTGAAAATAATGAGTTGCATGCCAAGAATGAATTCATATCTAGCCATTTATATGTAGAGCATGTGAATAATGATTTGGTTGAAATGATTGTGAGCATTCCTAGCACAAAACAAATCTCTTTTGATACTTCGATTTTGGAAAAAACAAAATAAAATTTGAGATTTGTGATTTGAAAAGATGCCTTGAAAAATTTGTTGATGGTAAAAACAACTTGGATGTCATGCTTGGACACTAAAGAGTTGGCTTAAACAAAGGCGGTGCTGGATTAGATCCCCTCACCTTGCCTCCTAAAGTTTTTAAACAACAAACTAGGTTAAATGTTTCTCCAAGATAACCAAAGAACTATTGCACACCTTTTACACATTGTAGTTGGTGCAACAAGAAAGGGCATACGACTAGTTATTGTCCTTGTCGAATTTTTCATGTTGGAGGTGTAAAGAAAATGTGGGTTGTTAAAGAGTTTCTTAATGTTGCTAAGACTAACACTTATGGACTCAAGAAAATATGGGTACCAAAAGTTAGACCTAAATTGTGATTGTAGGTTGTTCAAAGCAAAGGCAAATAGCAACAAGGAGAAGGCTTCAAGAAAATTTTGAGAAGGAGGAGCAATAAGCTAAATCTTAAGGAGGAGTAAGCATTCCAAGATTGGACACGCTACTTCAAATGAGGAGAGCCTCAAAGCTTGTTAAAGAAAACGGACTTCAAGAATGACCACTCATGAGCTCAATTCCTTGGTAATTTACCAAGAGGGTAAAACTTAACGATCTTCTCAACATTGTGCTATGTGCTAAACTTATAGGTTATCAAGTATGCTTAAATTGTCAATTATATAAAATAACTTGCTTGTTGAGAATTCATGCGAACTATGGTCTAAATTGTGAGGCCTTGATTGTTTACTTCTCTATGTTATAATCTTGGATACCTATAGGATTTAGATGACGATGAATGGTCCTCTTGCACTTATATTGGAAACTTTGATTGTTGATGACCATTATTCGCATTGTGAAAATTCCATGTTGAGATGATGTCGTCTTAATGCTTCACGTTGCCATTCCTACACACACGCACCTTTTTGGTAATGCAAAAAAGAGAGCATGACTCGGTTCGACGTTTATTTGTGTTTGTTGGATATTGTGTTGACATTGATTGAGCGGGAGCATACATTAGGATGGAATATGCATATGTTAACTTGATAAGGAAGCTTACATACTTGAATCACATACTATCTTGTTACTCTTGAAATATGCATGAAGTAGAAGATATTATTGAGCTAAATTTCATATCTTTCTTTGGATCATGAAGGGACTCTTGATGTTATCCGTATGAGTTCACGAGTTATATGCACTTCACGTCATTATCTTGCTTATAACTATCTCTTCACACACACATACCCTTGTCTTTTTATTGATGACGAAGGGGGAGAAATAATCTTGATTCTATATGGTATGTGATTGTGTGTTTCAAAAGAACATTAGAGGAATAGCATATCTTGTTTTAGCCGGGGGAAGGTAGCTATGAGCATAATTGTTATATGAAAAAAAACTGACATGCCTTGAGTATACTAGAGATGATTGAATATTCTAAGAGAGATTGTTGTGCTTAATTGACTATCATACGATACATCTTACCTTATATAGAATCAATGTTGGTCATCATAAAAAAGGGGGAGATTGTTAGCCCTATGGTTGGATAACCTAGGCTTACATCTTGTTTTGATGATAACTACACATTGATTATATTCTAATGTATTCTTTGAGTGTATTCTTAGTAGGTATATACGTGCACACTCATGAAGACACATTTGAGAAGTTGGATAGATGGATTAAAACCAAAGAAGCTTAAAGTTATAGTGGACATGCTATAAAAGCTTCATCAAGTCCAATGTCAAAGAGCAACAAAGAATGCATAAGCTAAGTTACTTTTGATTATGATTAAACTTTAATATTATGTAACTAATCTTGGTTTGATGTTTGGATTGATGACTATGACCTAAAATTACCTTAGGACACCTTGTGCATTGCATGCGAGTTCATAACATTTCACACAAGTGTGTTTCTTGAAAATGAGTGAACTTTGGAGCTCACTCAAATTTTATCAAGAATTTGTTTTATAGCTAATCTTTTCATATCTTGTTAGAACTTTTCATTAGCTTTCCAACGCAAAAAATGGCACCTCAATCCGATTTTTCTTGAGAAAGTTATGCCCAAAATAAGAAAAAGGGTTTCGCGAGACAGTCGAGAAATGGCTGCAAGGGAATGCAGTCGACTCCATTACCAATGCAGTCGACTCTATTGACCATTGGAAGAGAAATAACGGCTAGTTTTGCCCAGAATCATGTCAAATCTTCCCATAATGGCTATATTTGATATCTTCTCTATATAAATTATTTGGGGCTTCATTATACACCATGTAAACAACATTCTAAGCCTCCATTCATTATAGAAACATCAAGGCTCATAGATTAAACTTTTCTCTCTTCATCTTCATGATTTTACATCATTAAAGAGAGCATCTTTGTGAACATTTCTTTGATTCAGAGTGAGCATACTTCAAGTCATCAATTCTCTCATCTCTCTATTGTACTAGAGCTTCATTTGTACTCATTTCCTTTCAAGAGAATTTCTTTGTACACAATTGATCTTTGTAAAAGGATTGTGATCAAGGCTTCAGTTTGTCAAGTCTTGGGTAAGCTTTGTGGATTCAAGGCTTGTGCTTGGTGTGGGGATATCACCAAGTGTTGTAAAGGTTTTGATCTTGACCCGGAAGAAGATTGTTGCTAGTGGATTCTAGTGCTCTTGCAAGGGACTTCCTTGAAGAGGTGGATGTAGGCTTGAGGGTAATTTAAGCCGAACCATTTAAATCTCCTTATCAAGTATCTCTAACTCAATCTCTTTACTTATTGCTCTATAATTGCTTGAGATTGTGTAGTTAGTATCTTGATTGAAGTATTACTTGGTTTGATTGAGATTTATGATTGTGCTTAGTTTAATTTTTCCATTAATTTTCAAAAACCCTATTCACCCCCCTCTAGGGTTGTTTTATTGGTTTCAAATAGGTTAGAAAAGAAAATGGTCACCAAAACAAATATGATTCTTGAATTGTATATATCCAATTGAAAAAAGTTGGACTCTAAATGAAGAGACCAATTAAGTTGCGGAACTATCACATACAAAGTTGAAGCTTACGTGGCAGAAGGAGAATGTTCCTAAAAAATTCAACTTGTCACAAAGATAGAGTTCTAAAAATCCTACATGTCGCAATTTTAAGTGAAGGTTTCGGCTTTATATATATACCAGTCTTGTAACCCGGGCAAGGCCCGAGTCGGTTCTACTTAATGACTTATGTATTGATACGCTGAATGTCAATATATTTTGGTAGAGTTAAGGTATGGTATTGAGCGTTATATCGATGGTTTTTAACTAAGCTTTATTTGTATTCATGTGAAACGAACTATCTAATTCAAAATATGTCACATTCATGCATTTCACATATAAGTATCATCTTAATCAAAAGAAATTCAAAAATATTATAAAACTGAAGTATTCCAAAATAGTAAATACCGACTAATTTTACATTTGTAAAATACCATACGATTACATATGTTATTTAAAGTTAAAATTAAAAGAAATATCATAATGTTCTCTTTTAGTAATTATTATACTACTATGTGACTGAGTAAAATATATGTCAAAAAAAATATTTATTGTTCATGTCTAGTTTATCGTATGCACTGTGGTAGAAGGAGCAGTAATTGCATAGGGTTAAAGAAATTCTTTTACGTTCACTTACTTTATCTTTTGCTTTGTAGATTGTTTATTGAGTTTCAATTTAATAATATATTCAGGTGATTATAATATTGCCTAAATTCTAAAATTTTCATTTATTGATTAAGAGTATAAATCAATTTTACATCCGGAATTATGGGTTACAACATTTATTTTAAAGATTACTAAAAAATTTTATATTTAAAGTTTGTTGAAGTGCTAGTAATAATATTAACTCCTAGTGAGCTTCAACATCATTTCAATATATAATTTTTTCTATCATAATTTTACGTTCTTTCTTATTTAGAATTTTTCAAAGTCCAAGTAAGAGTAGAGAACTTTTTATTTATACTTAGCTTTTGCACTTTAGATTTGTAACACCCCGAACTGTAATACTGCCAAGTGGTTTAATTTATTTTTAAGTGACAATTTTCATACGCAATACATAGGTTGATTTGCATAGACGATATTTTGTAGGTAACCTTTAGCGACTAAATTTTTAAGAACCATAAGTTGTAAATTATCGATAGCCATTATAAGTGATATTGATCGATGTACTTAGTGACGATTAGCGTGACCAAATTTTATCGGCAATCTTTTATCGACAATATATTTTTTATACTCTACATCGGCGTGTATTTTAGCGGCAAACCATCTACCTTAGCTTTCGATATACATTTAGCGACAATAAAAAATTTCTTTAGTAACAGTGTACTTAATAGCGACGATTTGTCAAACAAGATAACGTAATAACCCGTTGATAATTTTCTTAGCGCATAAATTATCATAAATGTTTATTTTGTTGGATCATTTCACAATTGTAAAAAGTTCGGGTAAAGTTTTTAGCGAGTAATGAAAGTGTAATAGGATTTTTATGATTTTCCAATTAGGGTTTCGTATATAAACATACATGTACTCTAGGGTAGCCGTCCAAGAACTCCCCTTCAAGCCCGTCAGATCCACCTTGAGAGAGAGAAAGCGAGATATAGAGAGACAGAACAAGAGAAGGCTTGAAGAGGCAGATTTTTTCGGCAATCGGTTGTTTTTCCGGTAAGTTTCTAACCTTTATTTTCCTACTTTACTCAGCGATTTAATGGGGAGAAGGGCTGGGATTGAAGCCGTGAGGTATTTTTAAATGGGTTATGGCCATGGTTGCCGCAAGGACAGCCGTGGGTGCGAGGAGTTTATCTGTGGGGTGTATTATGTGTGTCCTTACTGCATGTATGGCTGTGTAAACGAGGGTGTGGGTACATGGGTTGTTTGTTAGAGAGCTATGATGTAGGTAAGAGGATGGACAGAACTTGAGGTATTGGCAGCGGATATCAAGCCTTAAGCTTTTCTGCTTTTGTTGTCTTGTAAGTAGTGAAATCTGAGGGTTTTTGGTCCATTCTGTGAGCACCTTCATGAGACTTCAAACCTGTTGTGTTGTAAATTTGCAATACACTGGTCCACTCCAAGTAATTCTTGTAAAGTTGCTCCTCACAAGATCTTAACGGTATTTTATTGATCGGGCTTGATTTCTGTTGAGTTTTGGTCATGGCCGTGAGAAATGGGTATGATTTCTGTGTTTGTTGAGATTTTGTGGGTGTATGAGAGGCAAGAGAGAGAGAGAGAGAGAGCATGGACTGCCAAAAGAAATCTGAACCGATGGTAGAGGTGGCAGCCGCGTCATGGTGAGTTTGTGGGTTATAGTGTGTCTGTGAGTGCTGTGCAAGTTTGTGTGTTTTAGTGTGTGAGCGTGGGTTTTATGAATGTGTATGTATCAGTGTGTGTAAGTGGCTGTGAGGAGAGGAATTGAAGTGGGTTTGCACAACCTGTGAGGAGTGTATGGAAATGGAAATTGTGTTCATGAGTGCATGAGTGTGTGGCCTGTAGTGTTGTGTGTGTATGTGGGTTTAAAGAGGGAGGGGCTGCAACTATATAATGCTGAGTGCGTTGGGAAGTTGTGTGATGGCTGAGTGAGTTTTGGAGGGGTAAGTGGTAAGTGTATACGTGTTATATAGGTGGGAGAGTGTGATAATGCTGTTACGCATTAAAGAGCGTACTGGGTTCTCGGTTAGATTGGCCACCTACGAGGCGCTCTTTGAGTTGAGCGATTTCGGAGTTGGAAGTGAGCATTGTTTTGGTAGTGAATAGTAGGTTATACTATATTAGTATAGATTGTATTCTAACAAATGGATTGTCAATCTATGTTTATTCAGAAAAATTCGATCGAGCTTTGGTAGCCTCGCTTAGTTTGGACCGAGGTAAGGATTTTCTCTCTGAACCCTACTCATCATCAGAATCCATATGTTTTATTCTTAATGGTTTTGAAAAAATTTATTGAACTATTCTTTTATAAATTTTCCTGAAAATATTTGAATTTTGCCAGTAAAACCCTACTTGAACCTTAAGCAATCGTTTGGAATTCTCTGTTTATTCTCATATGTTTTATCGATTCAATTATCATAAAGTATTTTGAATTCTATTTATTATTTCTCAATGTTGACATGCGTTAGTAACTTGGGAGCCATAAAGATGGTTTGTATTGTTGCCGTTATAAGGATGGCTTGTTGGATGGGTTTAACTAGTACCTAAATGAACTAATCAGTGTACATATGCATATGCAAAGCGTATCGAGCACTTCCGGGGTGGCTTTGCTACAGCGTATTACTCATGTTCAATATTTCCTATTTATGTTTTATTGCACTTGAACTGTTTTGAATATTATCCATTCATGCTTTAATATACATAAAGTGTTTCAAATGACTATTATTTAAGGGATTGAGGTAAGTACTCGTCCCTATGTTTATATCGTATCCAGTGATTGCATCAAAAGCAAAATCCTTCAAAAAGATGTTATTGGACTTGAATGTAAAATCTTTCGTTTTGTTCATCTTTGTTGAAATGCTGTCTTTTATTGAAAATACTCTAAGAAAGTTCTATTTGATTCTATATGAAAATTTGTCCAAATCGTTTAGTTATTTTAATCTTTGATCGACCTTATTGGGCTCTCGAAAGCTCACTCTCCTTTGACTTCCTTTCCGCATGTCGTAGCCAGCATTAAGTTGCACGAATAAGGATTAGAGCGGAGCGAGCGAAAGAAAAGGAATCAATCATGGTATTGATTGATAGAACCTCATCGTGGGTGACTTTGATAGCTTATTATTCATGTTTAAATTAGTTTTCAGATATGATTATACAGTGAGGGAAAATACTTTGACGGATGTTTAGTTGCTCTGAAAGTTTTAGTTATTATTTGGTAAAGTTTTGAGGATAATATTGTTTAGTGATTGAGCGATTGATTGTTTAACGTTCCGAAGAATTCCGGGATGTTACAAGATTTTTGGTTCTTAAGTCTTGTTTGCATATATATTGGTGTATATATGATTCCCAATTTAGAATTTGAGGTCAATTTTATGAGTTTTAAAATGTGAAGAATTAATTTTCAACTCTTAAAAGGTCAACCAAATTTATGGTTATTATTCCTTTGAATTTCTCAATAATAAGTTAAAATAAAGAGCCATGATACATGCATAACCATAATAAGTAGAGGTAGAAAGAGGAACACCAAAGCAAACACGATAACATTTAATTTATGCTTTCTTTATGTTTGAGTGCTTATTTTGTTATTTAAAGTATTTTTGAGGTGTTAATAGTCAAAATCAAGTCCTAATATATTGATATATTGATTAGGTAGAGTTTTAGAAGGTGCACAAGAGATTTGTTTTACTCTTATAAGGTCTACTAAATTTATGATAATAAAACTTCAAATTTTTAATAATATGTTGTAATAAAGAGTGATGATACATGTGTGACTTTAATAAATAGAGGTAAAGGAGGAATAGAATGATTTTAATAAGTAGCAGTAAAGGAGGAATAGAACACCAAAACAAACATGATGATGTGTAATTTATGTTTACTTTTATGTTTGAATGTTTATTTTCTTATTTAAAGTGTTTTTGAGGTATTAATCTTAAAAATTAAGCTTCATATGTTGATACATTGATTACGTAGAGTTTTAGAATATGTAGAATTCATTTTTTACTGTTATAAGGTCAACTAAATTTATAGCAACAACACCTACAAATTTTTTGATAATAAACTATAATAAAGAGTCATGATTCATGTTAGACTTTAATAAGTAGAGGTAAAAGATGAATGAAACGCCAAAATAAAGGTGATGACGTGTCGTAAAATTGAACAGCGATGATGTGTCGCATAATTAAAAGAGATAAAAAGGGAAAAGAACATGAAAAAAACTTGTGTCCCCTCCACGACGCATTACATTTCGTCTATTATATACATTTTTACTAGTTCAGTTACCCGCGCAAGGCCCGGGTGAGTTCTATTTAAAGGCTATGAGTATGTTGAAGTGTCAACATATTTTAGTAGAGTTAAGATTGGGTATTTAAGCATCATGTCGATGGTTTTGAAAATTACGATTTATTCGTATCCGCTTGAAGTGAACTATCAAATTGAAAACATATCGTATTCATGCATTTTACATAAAAGTGGTTTCATAATCAAGAGAAATTTAATGAAAGCATAATCCCAAAATTGTTTCATAATAGTAAAGCATATTATAGTGCTTAAAAAGTAGTAAGATTCATAAGTTCAAATAAAGTATTCAAAATGTGAAGCATATTATGAGTAATCAATTATTTCACATCATATTAAAACATTACTTTATTCTTTAGTATTTTAGGTACTAATTTTATTTTTGAACGAAAAAGTTAAATTTCAAGATTTTATATACATAATTATACTCACGCTATTCATTTTGCTTATGATATTCATATAAGTGTGAAATAGTTTTTTAGTTTTTCACGTTATGTGGCGCATCATTGATCAATAGTTTTATTTTATAAGTACCTCTAACAGAAGTCCTTACTATATATTAAATTACACATCTACTACACTCTTCTACAATGAAAATTAAAGTTTATAAAAGAAAGTACAAAGAAGGCACAAAGAATTTTTTTTGTAAATTATTGTCTAGACTGAATAAACTCACTAAAAAACGTGCCATGAAAACCTTAGAGAAAAAATTATATGTTGGTAGAGCTATTTTACTTTCTTTCAGACAACCAGCTTTCTAAAATGTAGATATAACCTTGAAAAGAGAAACTATAGTGTTATAGTGACATGTCTGTATTCTAATGGTTTTACTTCATAGTCAATTCGGCGCTTTTTTCACCATCCATTTAATTTTAAATATCTTTTAAGACAATTAATTTGAAAATACATATGATTGTACAGTTAATTATTATCTGAATGATCATAAAATTTTCATATCATTTTACAAAACTTATCTTTATGTTTGTGAATATTCGTACATTTGTACATTAATTATATGTTTGTGAAAATACATATGTTTGGGGCTAAGTAATTATATAGCAATGAATATCTGTACATTTGTCCAAACTGTGATAGATGAGGATGTAAATGCGTGAGGTTACAAAATTCTTATACTTCATCTTTGATTTGTAGATTGTTCATTAAGTTCTAACTTTATAGTATATTAAGGTGATTATAAAAGTTTGTGAAGTGAAAATATTACGTGTTTAACATTTTTTTTATAGATTACCCTATGTATATACATATATTAAAACATAATGAATTAAAAATAAGTCGTAGTTATTTGTGTTGGAAAAAAGAAATTCTAAACAAGGTGCACGAACTATACGATTAGTAATTTATTATGTAGACATATAGAGGCATCTAAAAATAGACGTCAGAACTGAAATGGAAGCACGTGAAGTAATTTTAATTCATTTCAAATAATGAATTATTTTTACCTACTGGTCATGAAAATCCCTACAACCCGCTATACAAAATAGTTAATAATCGATAAATAAGATTCGTTTCATTTTTGTTGACACCATAATTGACAATGTTTAAAAGTTGCTTTTTAAAGTCACTAAATAAGTGCTACTAAAAGTATACAACGAACACTGAGTTTCACTGTACGGGAGATTGTAGGTATCTTCCTATAAGATGGGTAACGACCAAAAATTTCTTAGATAACCATCATTTTAGAAGATAGAATCGACCCTATAAAAGAAATAGCATTGTGTTATAGTGACAATCGCTGTGTTTAGTTGTTTCACTTCAAGATCATGTTCAATAATTTTCAGAGGCGAAGTTTTGATATATTTTTAAAGATTTTCTAAAGTAATGAATTTAAAAATACGTTATATTTGATTCTTTATTTTGGGCATTGAAAAGAGTATATATATATCATTTCTACTTTAGACTTTGAGTTATTATATTAAAATTAATTATTCATTTCTTTTATTGCTTGTATAAAATGATGTTAAGTATTAATCATTATTTTTGACACTTGGTTTTCCTACTTTATATTTGTGAGATTCTATTTTGTTATTTTAAAGTACACTTAAGGTATAAACAACCAAAATTAAGACCTAATATGTAAGTATATTCATTAGATAAGGTTTAAAAAAATTTATAGTTAGTTTTCTATTTTTAAAAGATTTACGAAAATAGGGACAATAATATCCACAATTTTTGTAACAATAAATAATAATACATAGTTATTAAGTTAGGGTGAAAAAAAAAATTGACCAAACAAATAAGATGATATGTCGCATAAGTAAGGGGTAAAAAGAGAAAAAATAACACTAAATATGCTAATGTATTTTAAAGTTCAATGTTATATAATTAAAATTTTAGAATTATTTTTCTAGTTTTAAAAGGTTTACAACAATTGGGGTAATAATGTTCATAAATATTTTAATAATTAACTTTATTAAATAGTTAATAAGTTGTGTAAAAAAAGAAAAGCACATTAAAACAAATTAGATGACGTAATGCATAGGTAAGAGGGGTAAATACGAAATAGAACATTTAGAAAAGCTTATGCGTTTTAAAGTTCAATGAGATATAATTAGAATTAACTGATGAAGTAAAATCTCGTAATGGTATTTTTAAATTACCTACAACAATTAACTCATACTCTTTTTACATGTTGCTTCTGTATAAAGAAAATAAAGCTTTTAATTTGTGACCTATAATATTTGTAAGTGGCCTATGTTTTCTTTATGTTGGACTGTTTATGTTGTTATTTAAAGTGTTTTTCAGGTGTTAATAAGCAAAGTCAAGTTCCAATATGTTGATATATTGATTATGTAGAGTTTTAGAATGTGTAAAATTAATTTTTTAACTCTTATAAGGTCAACTAAATTTATGGTAATTATACCTCCCTTCAATAATAAGTCACAATAAAGAGCCATATACATGACGCATGTATATGACTATAATAAGTAGAGGTAGAAGAGGAACAGAATACTAAATCAAACATGATTACGTGTAATTTATATTTTCTTTATGTTTGAGTGTTTATTTTGTTATAAATAGTGTTTTCGAGGTGTTAATAGTCAAAATCAAGTAATAATGTATTGATTAGGTAGAATTTTAGAAGGTGTAGAAGAGATTTTTTACTCTTATATAAGGTCTACTAAATTTATGGTATTACCTCTGAATTTTTAATAATAAGTTTTTCTAAAGAGTCATAATACATGTGTGACTTTAATAAGTAGAGGTAAATGAGGAATATTACACCAAAGCAAATATGATGTTGTGTAAGTTATGTTTTCTTTAGGTTTGAATATCTATTTTGTTAGTTAAAGTGTTTTTGAGGTGTTAATGGTCAAAATTAAGCCCTATATATGTTGATATATTGATTAGGTAAAGTTTTATAATGTGTAGAAATTATTTTTTCACTCTTATAAAGTCAACTAAATTTATAATAATAATATCTCCAAATTTTTTAATAGTAAGTTATCATAAAGAGTCACGATGATGTGAGACTTTAATTAGTAGAGGTAAAAGAGGAATGAAACACCAAAACAAATATGATGTCTAACCAAGTAGATTAAAAATGGACTCCCTCAAATGGATTGACATTTTAATTTGTTGAAGAGCCCAACTAACTTAGGATACTCTCACAATGAACGTTGATGTTAACGTGTCGCATTAGTAAAAGGAGATGACGTGTTGTAAAATAAAAACCGGTGAAAAGAGAAAAGAACACTAAAAAAGCTTGTGTGTCGCTTCCACAAAACACAATGTTTCGTCTACTGTATGTCTATATATATATATATATAAAGTGAATATAAGTCTAGCCTCTCCTAAGTTGCAGAATCCTAGCCATCAAAACTACATAGTTTTGATAAAATAAACATATCTAATTTCTCTGTCGCTCTCTCTCTCTCTCTCTCCCTTCCCCCTGTTTTTCTCTCTGTCGGGCCGGCCCTGGCAATCACGGCCGCCATTGACCACCCATCATCCCTACCATAAACAACCCATATTCATGCTGCTAACAATTTACACCATCCCCACCATACACAACCACCACAAATTTTCACCATCACAAGCCACCGTGGACCACCCATCTTCTATCGACGGTCGCCGTAGACCACACATTTTACATCGCCGGCCACCGTAAATGGCCATTCCAGCTGCAAGCAGTTTCCTCCGCCCACACCACATACAGCCACCACACACCCACAACCGTAAGCCAATTATTACAACAGTTGGACCCCGACAATAGAACCTCGCAAAACGAATATATCCCAGATCTGAACCCTTCTTCGTCGAGGATATTGGTGTGCAATTTTACACCACCGAATCCTCACTTAAATACAATTAGGATAGAATTGTCTTTATTGATTGGGCTTCTAGTGCGTCTAACTACCCCTCTTCCAAAGGTCTCCAAAACAACCGCTGCTGCAGTGGTGATGCAACTGTGAACTTGCGGCGGCATCCAATTTCATCTTATTCTCGACCAACACTAAGACTTGAATTTTCTCAGATTTTGATTTGGTAGGGGTCAGTTGAATTTGATTGTGGTTGTTGGCATTTACCATCGATTGGACTGTCACTGCAAGAACCTCTTTACGGGTCTCCCAAGGGTGAGAGATGGTGAGGGATAAGGGATGAGAGAGAGGGTGGTTATCCACATTCATGGGGCGTTATTATGGTGGTTGAAGTGGTGCCGCTCTCTAAGAAGCTGAAACATGGAAGCTAAGTTGGAGATGGGGAAGGGTGGCCGAGGTGGAGGGTGGTTGGCAACGCCAAAGGCTGGAGTAAAAAGGATCGATGGTGAGCTGAGGTGGAATTTGTGGATTGTGGTCGACTAAGGTGGTAGTGGTGGGATGGAGGTACTGGCGGGGTTGTGGTGGACAGCAGCAGCAGCGCGGTGGTCTTTTTAGTGATGTACGATTACGGCGGCGAAGGGGTTGGATATGCCAAGGATGGTGGGAGCGATGGTAAATGGTAGAGAGAGAGAGAGAGAGAGAGAAAAAAGGGTGAAAGATGGAAACAAAAGAATAATTGTCGTAAAACTACTACGTAGTATTGGGCATTAGCCTTAGCCAAGTTGCCTAAGGCTAGCCCCACATTCGCTTCCCCATATATATATATATATGTATATATTTATATGTATATAAAGATTTTGCTCCCACTCCATCATCAAAAGTCCTAAAATCCTCGCTATGTATCTTTAATGACCACTCCGATAGCCCATCAGTCAAGAACCATGGTTACTGCCAAATTTCCGGAGTCATGATTAATTGAAAAACATTTCTCTTCTATGGGTTATATTGTTACCTCTTTCTGGTGTCTAGAACTCTCAGAATTCACATAGCAGGAGCATATAAAGAAAGGAGCAGAGGAAAGGAGCCTGGGGCGGGAACTCACCTCTTAGTAGCTGCATCTGAGAAGGCTACTGCCGCTGGCAGTTCTGCAACTCCTTTTATTGCTTCCTTCCACCTTTTCACATTTTCCCTTTTAAACTGCTTATTGTATATTCCAGGAAGTGATGCATCCAGGCGCTCCGCTTGCATCCTGACTTGATCCTTGCTCACTTGATAAAAAACCGGTATAATGACAAGCCTTTTTGTTTCACTGCTGTATTCGAAGATCTTGAGGAGCTGATCAAGGCACCGTGGGGAATATGCATAGTTCCTCGAGAAGACAATTATTGAGCTCCTCGACCGGCTAATTGCTGCATCCAATTCTGAACCACCGTCTTCTTCTCTATCCATCCCGTTGTCCTCAGTTTTAAAAGGGATGAACTTTGAACTTCTTAACTCACCGTCGAGGAGCTCGATGAAGTTCTCATGATTGTCCGTGCTTTCATAACTTAAGAGCACATCATATTTGAACTCAGAGGCTTCTTTTACAGAGATGCCAAATTCCTTTCCAGTCGTTTTCAAGATATCATCGATAAAGTCTACCGGGAAGCTGAATTTGATCAAAAATTTAAATTCGAGGATAAGCATCCGTAATACAACTGTGAACGAATTGGGAGTGATTTGAAGTGGCAGGTAGTAGGCGTCTATTTCCTAATTTAATCGAGCTTTATGTTAACCAGATTCCACGGTACGAGCTTTTTCACTAAAAAGTGCAATAACGATCAAATGTGAATCTTTTAGTGATGTGTGAAAGAACATATAACACATGAAAATAGACATTCCCAAAAAAGAATACACAACACTATTACCTGTATTTCTGATTTGGAAAGGTTAATCCGGCCACTTCTACACAACCTCTAAGTGCTCCTCTCCACTGATCCACCTTCTCCTTCCCAAATCTCTTCTCATGCTCATCAAGTGCTTTTTTAAACGGGTTCTCACGCTTTTCATCCGCTTCATCTATAAGCCACATGATCGACGGATCCACGTGATAGAAGAGGGGCAATATCCCATGATTCTTGGTTTTGCTGCGATACTGGTCGAAGATGTACAGCAGTTCATCGAGGCACCAACTGGAAGAAGCAAAGTTTTCGGAGAAGATAATAATGGAAACCCTCGAGTTCTGGATTGCTTCCTCCAATTCTGAAGTGATCGTATTTCCTCTCTTTATCCCGTCATCATCCATAAACGGTTTAAGATCAGCAGCCTTGAGAGCTCGGAAGAGGTCGGTAGTAAAGGTGGTGCGAGTGTCTTCGCCACTGAAACTCAAGAATGCATCATGCTTGAAGCCACTAGACTTGGCCGAGGCCGACGCTTCTGGGGCAGCTGCCATTGAGGAGATTATATTACAGATTCTTCCGTCGAAAAAAGAGTTGGGTTTAACCCCCCCCTCCCTCTTAATTTTCCCAGATTTCAGCAGATGTGCCTGCTGAAACATCTGCAGAAAAAGACTTGGGTCCAGCCTGCAAGTACAGACAAAAAGTAGTCTTAGAACATGTTGCTCACCAACATAAACATTCGCCATAAGGACATCCTCTAATTGTAGCGAGAACATTTTCCGAAAACATTTTGTCATGTACTCCTTATAAAATTGTTGGCATCAAAATTTTGACCGGCTGGGCCTTTCTCTAATTCAAATAAAAGTTAGTCCAATATGGCTGGCCAAAAAACAAAAAAAAAAGATGGATTAGAGAAAGCCCAGAAATTAATGAATGTTGCTTTGTTATAAAATACTTTTGAAGATGCTTCAAAGAAGAGATAGATGCGAACTTAAACATGTATCCGTCCAAATAAGAAATACATTACAAATAAAGTACATCCAAATAGGAAGAAAAGGACGAAAAAGTGAAGAACAAAAGAGAAGTCAGCAACAAAAGCATCCAAATAGGGCCCAGTTGGCAGCAACAAAAAGAAAGGAAGAAGAAGCAGCTGTTTGCCTGCTTGAGTAGAAGAGAAAAAAGGAAAAAAAAAAGAAAAAAGAGAGAGAGAGAGAAGCGAAAGAAAAGAAGAGAGACATGGGTTCAAAGTGAATCCTACTTTTTTTTTTCTTCTATTATTGTCATTTTTTTTTATGTAAATGTTGATTATATGATGTACTAAATTTTCATGCATAAATAAAAATTTTCTATATTCATATGTTATTTTATTTGTGTTTCTTTATTCAGAAGTCGTTGTGAACGTAATTAACGATTAGTTTTTTAGTCTTCCGGGAATATAAATTCACTATATAAAATACTAGTAAACATTGTTATATATATACGACGAGATTTTTATGACACGAGATTCGACATTAATCAATAGCTGCGAAAAATATGTCATTAAATTTTGGCACGTCCGGTGGGACACATGTTCCTCTTTTCATCTTAAAAAATGCATAATATATATATGTGTGTGTGTGTGTGTATTTAAAAAAAAAGGACATTTGTACCAAAAAAAAAAAAAAAAAGGACACTTTCTGCTTCTTTATTTGCTGTTCATTTTCCTGTGTCAAGTGTCAACCATACTGCTTTGGTTGATTACTGTTGCAAAGGGAATAAATTGCTCCAATAGAAAGGACAAAAGGAAGAGGGGGGGGGGGGGGGGCATCATTTCTACCAACAAGGGGTATTGACCCCTGGATCTCTCGGCGGTTAGTAGAATGCCTTCCTACCTAGCGGGCCTCAACGAATCTTCTTGTTCACGAAGGGAAACAGAAAGGTAAAATAGGCTCCAGTTTTGTGTGCCAAAACAAGTAAAGTAAAAAATTGTTTACTTGATTGGCCCATACATAGCAGGAAAAAAAAAACATTTTCATTTTTTAATCTTTGTTCTTTTTGCCACACACACACACACACATATATATATATATATATTCATTTCCTTCAATCATTAATTTATACTTTTGAGTATTTGGCAGGAATAAAATCACTATCATAAGATCAAAATTCACGCTCGTGGTTCGAAAGAAAGAAGTGATGACATATAAAGATGCATTACTTTCATGCAACACTGTAACCACTAGCCCGGGCGATGGGCGACGAAGGTCGCGAAGACGTTGCCCGGGCGATAGGCGACGAGCGTCGCGGAGAGAGTGCATGAGCGCTGGCGACGAGGGTCGCGAAAACGGCGCCCGGGCGACAGGCGACGAAGGTCGCGAAGACGTTGCCCGGGCGATGGGCGACGAACGTCGCGAAGAGAATGCATGAGCGCTGGCGACGAGGGTCGCGAAAACGGCATCCGGACGACGGGTGACGAAGGTCGCGAAGACGTTGCCCGGGCGATGGGCGACGAACGTCGCGAAGAGAGTGCATGAGCGCTGGCGACGAGGGTCGCGAAAACGGCGCCCGGGCGACGGGCGACGAAGGTCGCGAAGACGTTGCCCGGGCGATGGGCGACGAACGTCGCGATGTTGTTCGGCCGTCACGAGTGGACGTGGCCATGAAGATGGTGGTGTTGGTGCGATGGGTAAGTGCCGAAGAGAGTGGCCGAGAGGGTGGCCGAAGGTGGGTGGGTCGGCCATGGGGTCGGCGGGGTGGTGGGGGTCGGCGGCGCAGCGCCTTCGGCCGCGCGATGGCGGGCTTACGAGTCGGGGAAGAGGGAGAGAGAGAGGCCGAGGGGGGGTCGGCCAAGGGTGAGGGGTCGGGATAGCAGGGGGGGTCGGCGTGGGGAGTTGGGTCGGCCAGGGGGGTCGCGGGGAGAGTGGCCGAATAAGAAAAAAACGAAGGGGAAGAAGGGTCGGCGGCGACAATGGCCTGCCAGGGCGCCGTGGGGGCTTGCGGGATCGGGGAAGAGGGAGAGAGAGGCCGAGGGGGGGTCGGCGTGGATGAGGGGTCGGCCAGGGGGGGGGGTCGGGGTAGTAGGTGGCCTCGGCGGGGGTGGGTCGGCGGGGAGTGGCCGAAGTTGAAGAAAAAAAGGGGAGGAAGATGTCGGCGGCCATGGGCTGCCGCGGCAGTTTCGGCAGGAGGAAGGAGGTCGGCGGGGATGAGGGGTCGGCCAGGGGGGTCGGGATAGCAGGGGGGTCGGCCAGGGGGGTCGGGATAGCAGGGGGGTCGGCCAGGGGGGTCGGCGGTCTTGGAGCTTTTGGGGAAGAAGAAGGTGGAGGAAAAAGGGGGAAGATCGGCGCGATGGGTTGCTTCGGCCGGCCGGGGGGGGGGGAGAGAGGAGGTCGGCGGTGGAGGGAAGGCGACACCGGGGGAGGGTCGGCCGGCGGTGAGCAGGCGCGGCAAGGATGCCGTAGGTGGCTGGTGTCGGCGCATGGTGTGCTGCGGCGCATGGAAAGAGAGAAAAGATTAGGGTTTTGTGCGGGTTAGGGTTGCTGGGAAACGGGTCGGAGCGGTCGGGTAAACTGGCATATGGGCTGACCCGCTGGAGACTGATGGAAGAGAGGGAAAACTGGGCGGGGCGGACGCGGGTTGGGGCCCTCGCGGGTAGGGTTCGGCCCATTCTTCATTTGTTGTTTGACTTGGAAAAAAGAAAGAGAAATGCGATATTTTTTTTTTGGGAGCCTATAAAAGGAGCATGAGGGGGGGATGAAAATTCTTGATGAAGAATAAGTTTGAAGTGAAAGGGAGAGAAAGAGGGAGGTTGGAGAGATGAAAATTTTCGTTGAAAATTTTTCCAAGTGTTGGAGAGAGCAACGGAGGGTGAAATTTTTTTCTAAATGTAGAATGAGGATGGGAGGGGGATGATCCGACCACGACCATGTAGGGTGCGAGAGCGGTTCGAAAAAAATCTAAGTGTTGAGAAATTTTTCAACTGTCGAAAAAAATGGCTAAGTGTTGAGCTAGGGCAAGGGTGCCGAGGGGAGCCGCGAGCGTGGCCCGACCGCGAAAAATGAAGAAAATTTTCTAAGTGTTGAGAAGTGAAGAGGGAGCTGAATGAAGTTGCAGGGGTGGTGACCCGACCGCGAAAAACGAAGAAATTTTTCTAAGTCTGGAAAAGTGAATAGGGAGAGGAGTGAAGTCGCGGGGGTGGTGACCCGACCGCGAAAAATGAAAAATTTTTTCTAAGTCTGGAAAAGGAGAGGAAAAGAGCATGAGGAGGCGATGTGACCGCGATCACGACCACGAGGGGTTGAGATGAGAGGGAGGGGGGACTTAGGACGGCGGGCAGGTATGGACGACCGACTAAGTCACAGAGGCGATAGCTAGCGTGGCTCGAGCCACCCCGCGCACCACGTACCAAGTTGTTGCAATGTGAGGCAGAAGGGGTTAGGGAGTGGTGAAGCCCCCAAGGGACTGGGTGATGGCATCAAAGGTGGTGCCATTAGAACGATGTTAGCTTGAAAATTTTCTAAGTCTGGAAGTGACAGCCTCTTGGATGGCTTGGTCGAGGTTGTGACTGGTAGTCCTGATAGCCCTGCGTTGCTGAGTCAAGGTTGCTTGAGTGTGGCAGACTGCAACACGATGCTCACCTCCCCAGCGGAGTCGCCAAATGTTGCCGAGGAAAGATGGTTCGCATGCCACGTGAGGTGCCACAAAAGATGCAGTCTGCGTTGGCTTCTAAGTAGACAAAGTGGGAGACATCAAGGATGGAGTAAGGGCTGAGAGCAAGGCTCCCCAGACAGATCGCGAGGGCTGGCAGCGCCGCGCAGGCAGGGTGACGATGAACAGGGCCAGCGGTCGACAGTCCAAAGCGGGGGTGCAGCGTCAAGAGTCCGATGTCAGTCCAAATGTGTTTCTCTCACTAGAACTCCAGAGAGAATGGGTTTTAGAGAGAGAAAGTGAAATATGGAAATGAGGGAGTCCTTTTTTAATAAGCTCCAAAGTCCACTATATATAGGCACAAATACGCGCGTGTCATCAGCCGACACGTGTCGTCCCCCGGGAGCGACACGTCGCCGTAGGGGGGCTTGCAGTCTTGATTGTCCGTCGAATTGCCGGTCCCCGAGTTCGTGTCGTCCTGCCCTTGCAGCGTCCCTCTGCCTGTCTGAGGAGACTGACCACACTGCGTTAGCATGGTCAGAGTAGCCCGTTGCCCCAGCCTCCAGTCCAAGCCCTTACTGAATCCCACGAGATGCGTCAAGAGACGCGCCGAGATCCTGGCAGCGGTGAGGGTTGCCCCTGCAGCCAACTGCCAGGCGTGCCGGACACGATGCCCTCCGAGGACCTGCTCCCGTCCCGGAATGACTCGCGGTTCATTGCCCTGACGACGTCGATGATCAATGATAACATGAGCGCACATGCTCACAGCTTGATACTCAGAGTCCGTGGCGAGGGGTCCTCGTGCCGGAGCACTGCGAGCGGAGCCCCCTGTGAGTCCGTCGGGTGATTGCGCCAGTGATGGCTTTAGGGTTGTAAGCCCATCCTTGTTGCGAAGGCCAGAGCCTCCGGTTGATTGTGCTCGCGAGGGCCGAAGCGCGTCGGTTGATTGTGCTAGCGAAGGCCGGAGCCTCCAGTCGATTGTGCCTGCGAGGGCCAGAGCCCGTCGGTTGATTGTGCCAGCGAAGGCCGGAGCCTCCGGTTGATTGTGCCTGCGAGGGCCAGAGCCCGTCGGTTGATTGTGCCAGCGAAGGCCGGAGCCTCCGGTTGATTGTGCCTGCGAGGGCCAGAGCCCGTCGGTTGATTGTGCCAGCGAAGGCCGGAGCCTCCGGTTGATTGTGCCTGCGAGGGCCAGAGCCCGTCGGTTGATTGTTCCAGCGAAGGCCGGAGCCTCTGGTTGATTGTGCCTGCGAGGGCCGGAGCCCGTCGGTTGATTGAGCCGACGAGGGCTTCATGGTTGCGAGCCCGTCCCGCTGCGAGGGCCGGAGCCCCGTCGATTTGATTGAGCCGGCGAGGGCTTCATGGTTGCGAGCCCGTCCCGCCGCGAGGGCCGGAGCCCCGTCGCTTTGATTGAGCCGGCGAGGGCTTCATGGTTGCGAGCCCGTCCCGCCGTGAGGGCCGGAGCCCCGTCGCTTTGATTGAGCCGGCGAGGGCTTCATGGTTGCGAGCCCGTCCCGTCGCGAGGGCCGGAGCCCCGTCACTTTGATTGAGTCGGCGACAGAGCGTCGCGCTACTGAAGATAGCGGGTGAGTGTTGTTTGGAGCGAGAAGTCAGAGCTACTCGGCAAGTTCCCCCCTTCGCAGGGCAATGGAGGCCGACCCCCTTGGGGTGGCCGACCCCCTTGGGTGGCCGACCCCCCTGGGTGGCCGACCCCCTTGGGGTGGCCGACCCCCTTCTCAGGGGGGTGGCCGACCCCCTTACAAAGTGGGTGGCCGACCCCCTTCTTAGGGGGGTGGCCGACCCCCTTACAAAGTGGGTGGCCGACCCCCTTCTTAGGGGGGTGGCCGACCCCCTTACAAAGTGGGTGGCCGACCCCCTTCTTAGGGGGGTGGCCGACCCCCTTACAAAGTGGGTGGCCTACCCACTTCTTAGGGGGGTGGCCGACCCCTCGGGGGGGAGAAATGCTTTGACCGAGCAACGATGTTGAGCATGTTTGACTGCCGAGCGGGTGACGTGTTGCGCCACTAGGATCTCTTAGCGGGCCCCGGGGTGCGGTCCAGAATAGGTTGTGAACACAAGGTCAAGGACACGAGTTCCTATGCGTATCCCACTACAAGGAATAAGGTCTTTAGCAACGGATTTTCTCGTCGCTAAAGGCCTATATTCCGTCGCTAAAACTTTTAGCGACGGAATGACCGTCGCTAAAAGCCCCTCGTATAAAAGGCCGTTGCTAAAAGTTTTGCGACGGAATTATAAAATCCGTCGTCTAATATAGAACTTTTAGCGACGGATTTATTCGTAATTAGCGACGGATATTCCGTCGCTAATTATGTTTTACGTACTTTAATTTATTTTCTTTTTACGAAATTAGCGACGGGATAAAATATTTAGCAACGGAATTAATCCGTCGCTAAAAGTTAAAGTCATTTTTTAAATTTTTTTTATTTTTTAATGCCCAAACCTGTAATAAAAAAATTCAAACCAATTGAGTCCCATCCTCCGTCAACAATCTCAGTATATCAAATGCACGATTAACAATCTAAAATTATCGATTAAAACAAATCATCGATTAAAACAAATCATCGATCAATAATACAATATTTTTCAAAATCATCGATCAATAATACAATATTGTTCAAAATCATCGATAAATAGTTCAAAATGTACACTAGGGGAAACGCTTTTCACAAGTGCTTTCATCAAACACGCTGACTTGAAAACGCAATTGCCCCATGTGTTGAAAGACTACAAAGTCTCCTAGATAGAGGTCATGTTGTTGCACGAATTCGTTCCAACCCTCTTCGAAGCAAAGAACCTCTTCGCCAACCTTCTTCTTCAATTGAACAAGCCATGACCCCTTACGGCTGGTTAAAGTTGCTTCAAATCTCAACGTGGTGAGCAATCGCCAAAATGCTACCGGTATGGCCTAACATATTCATAATACAGTAAGTCATGTAAGTTTTTAACCAAAGATAAAACTTTTAACACACATAAAAACATAGAGAAAGCGGGATGACATACAAGTTCTGTCTCAAAACCAGGCATCATGACCTTGAAGAAATGCCTGTTGACTGAAACGTCCTTGTTCACCGAAGCAGAAGCCATTTAACCTACTTTAACATGAAAAACCAATCGATGATTATTCAATCGAAGATGATTTTACACTTTATATAAAGCTTGAAAAAGAGTAAGAGAATCAAGGTTTAGAAATCTACAAACTTTATTAAATTTGTACTGGGTGCGAGGGAGTAACACAGATGGGCTAGGAATTAAATTTGTGTGTGTCTGTGTGGGTGTGGGGGGGGGGGGGGGGTTAACGTAACATATGCAACTCCCTTAGATTTAGGCATGCAACTCTTTGATATAAATATGCAACTACTTAGATTACAGATATATAAGTAAATTGATTGCGTATATCTTCTAATGAAGATTGAATCTAATGTACATGGAAAACCTCCAATTCTTTTCATAAAGGACCACCAATAGATTCTATAAAGTGGTCCTAAAACAACTGCATGATGTTCTTAAAATGCCTAGAGACTTACAATCATAACATGGAAAACAAGGTGCGGTTTAACCATGTAAGACGACTAAGCAGTCCAGGTCCCATATTGTACTTTAGTCACCATGTTCAACTTATACAAACTTTATTAAATTTGTACTGGGTGCGAGGGAGTAACACAGATCGGCTAGGAATTAAATTTGTGTGTGTGTGTGTGTGTGGGTGGGGGGGGGGGGGTTCCTATCAGCGAGATGAGTCCTTGCTCCAAAGTGCAAAGATTGCGATCGGTACCAGCGATGGAGGTCATGGAGCATGGAGCTCCCAAGGAACAATGCTATGGAGTCCAGAGAATATTGCTTTGCGTGAAAGTGATCTGTCATGTATAAACAAAGAGTAGGATGCTGATGAGTGGCTGAATAGGCCCTTTTCTAAGGAGAATGTTCTGGGAGAAGGTAACAGTCTTCATGTTCACGCGTCAAGGCTACATATATCTAACGAGTTTGTAGCTGAAACCATAATAAATGTGCTTTACATGCTACATACGTAACATAAAATCATAGCCAGCAGCAAAAGGTAGAACTAAAATGATGTCACCTGCTTCACAGAAACATAAAGAACGTACAATTTAACAGTGTAAATTGGCAACGAAAAGACGTGAAAGCAATTGACTTCTCAGACAATATAATAAAATTGGATTCCCTTACAAGAAGACTCAAGGAACAGTGAGAGTTATTGGCTCCATCTGATGATCCAAATTAAACACTGTTCAAAGCCAAAGTTTGGGGAAATAAATACCTAAACAAGACTGTTCAAGTGTATAATCTCAAGCACGGCATCGGACAAAGTTGTGAACTTAGTCTAATAATGGCTACTGTGAAGATCTTATACTGTTCAAGACCAGTCGAGGCAAGTCTTCTCCCTAAATGCATCCATCATTTCCAACATAACAATTAACAACTAACAACAGCAACATAGTTAAGGTTCACCTTTCATGTTTAGAGTGTTCCTTAACTTTCAGGAACACCAGCATTTCAGGGTTTTCATTGAACTCTATGGATCATACTGTTCGTTGTGAAACGATAGGTATGCCACACTTCTAGCTAGCTAGTGTGACAGAAAAACCTTCACGAAGTGGCTGCTTATTTAGCAAAGCTACACGTCGCGATGAGGTAATACAAAATAGAGGCCATCTTGAAGCTACCTACTATATCTCTGCATCTATTTACAGCAATCAAAACAACTGATCTTTGACTGTAACGCATCCGAAACAAACTATATCTCTGCATCTAAACAGGGGTGCTAGTGTGCTACTATACCACATCAATTCTATATAAGCTGTTTAGCCAACACCTACCCCTTGATTACTCACCTACAACTCTAGAACTAGTTAAGATAAGCCCGATGAGTTTCTCGTTAAAATAAATTGAGGGCAATCAATGACCTTGTAAAGCCTTCTTCCCCTCCCCTCCCCTCCCCCCCCCCCCCCCCCCGCCCCCCACCTCTCATTACTTTGAAATGTAGATCAACCTAACCCTATCTCAGTTACAGATTGCAGCTAATAGAAGAAGAAAATACTCCAATAGGCTTGAATTTTGCCCATTCAATAATTTTTGTCCCCTTTGCCCATTCAATAATCACGGCCCCCTTGACATGCATACAAAGATAGGCGATTAAAACAATGTCTTATACTAGCAACAGTCCATCTATATAGGCACAAATCCACACATCTACAGTGCAATGTATATCCTCATCCAGTTGATCCAAAAAGAGCAATGTGCGAACACAGCACAACAAAATCTCAACATAAGATAGCAAAATCTAGGGCAAAAAGGAACTACGAGTCGATGATTCGTGTGTTAGAAGAAGAGACCGATACCTTCCAACCGAGCTCGATTACCGCGTTTGTGGTGGCGGCGCGGCAGTGGTGGCGGCGGTCCTTCGGTTTTGAAGATGGGCGGCAGTGGCGGCGTCGGTGGCGGTGGCAAGATTATTCCGTCGGGGGCTAGGTTGCCGGGGATGGCGACGGAGGATAAATCGCCGGTGAGAGAGAGAGAGAGAGAGAGCAACGGGAGAAAGAAAAGAAGAAGGGGATCTGATCTTTTTAAGGCATTTACCGACGGAAAATACCCGTCGGTAAAAGTCCGTCGGCAAAAACCTCATTTCACCGACGGGTATTTTTACCGACGGAATTATTCCGTTGTTAAAATATTTTTACCGACGGAACACACCCGTCGGTAAAAGTCCGTCGGCAAAACCCTACTTTCACCGACGGTTTTTTAACGGACGGAATTATTCCGTCGTTAAATATTTTTACCGACGGACTTTAAACCGACGGGTGTTTTCCGTCGCTGAAAACTCTTTTAGAGACGGAATTTGGTCCGTCGCTAAAAGTCCGTCGCTAGTGCCCTCTTTTCTTGTAGTGTCCCATCTATGGGAGGCATGAGTCAAGGCCACAGGTTTCTAGGGATATGCCATCTATGGAACAATCGCAATGCCATAAGTTCCTAGGGGTATCCTATCTATGCAACAAGGGTCAAGGCCACAGGTTCCTGGAGATATGCCATCTACGGAACAAGAGTCAAGGCCACAACTTCCAAGGGCCATGCCATATACTACACAAAATTTGAAGCCACAAGTTCTTAGAGGCCGGCCACCCACTACAAGAAAAGATGGATTTAGCGCCGGACTTTTAGCGACAGAAGGTATTCCGGCGCTAAAAAGACTTTCAGCGACGGGTTTTATAGTCGATAAAAATCCATCGTTAAATTTTTTTACCGGCAGATCAATCCGTCGGTAAGATAATTCGCCAATGGACTTTTACCGTCGTTAAATGTTTTAGAGAATTTTATAATTTTTTATGATTTAAAAAAAAAATAAGCGACGAAATAATGTCGTCGCTAAAAATTCCGTCGGTGAAAACTGACTTTTAACGACGGCATCGTCCCGTCACTTATAAATTCCTATCACTAGAACATAATCAAAATACGGGCTGGGTGGTTTCAAATGCAAGTGGTCGTAACTTAAAAATTTGTAAGCAACAGAGGAGTGATGGTTGAGCAGACGTTACTAAACTGAAAATTGGAGGGGCATGCCTCCTAAGCTTATAGCAGCTCGAAAATAATTCATAAAAACCAGCAATGTCTAATTGGGCATACAGGAAGAAAGGCCTTTACAGGTTAGGAACAGACCATGACTTCAATGTTTGCTGTAGTCTGTATGATTTAGGAAACAAGCTACTACTATCCTAGGTCTGATAATGAGCTTCTGAGTTGCAAGTTTTCCTTCAACTTTTATTTGGACGCCTTGTATCTTTTAACCTTCTAGATTTGTGGAAAGGGTTTTTTATTTGTTTAACATGGTGAAACCTAAAAGTACCTTCTTATGCTACAAGGTTGAGTGCGTCCTGCTATCTACGAGCTCTCACTGTAAAGTTATGTTTCCCACAACAAGAAAAGTATCATTAAGACATGAACCATGTACACGTGGAGTATAGAAAAGACAATCTTAAACGTTGCTAGTCAAACTGCCTCTGTGAAGAACCCCTTGAATATCTGCAATTTCTATTGTTTAATTGGGTTTTTATTTTGAGGTGTAAAGGGAATATGTTTCTGCACGTTTTGTCACAAAGCATTCACACTTATTTTTCTCCTGTTGAAAATAACACAAGCCCAATCACTCTTTGAATAAGTAAATTTACTGACAAAGCTGCCAGAAAAGGAGGCGGAACCCTTACGTAGAAGTTTTACACGCACGAATCACCTAACTATACACATCAATAAGCTGTCCATAAAATTCATTTATAAGGAACAGGTGTAAGGTTGAAAGAGAGAAAGTTGCATAGTCTTGCCACTTTATTGGTATTGTGTCCGGTAATTAGAAATTAAATCAATATCTATGGACACCGCTGAGAGGTGTCGGACACATGTCCAGAGGTGTTGGTGAGGTGTCGAGGTGTCGGTAGGTGTTGGACGCCATACCGACACCCTATATGAGGTGTCGGTGCTTTCTAGCTAGGATATTTGTGATTTAGTTCTAATTGTTAAACTTCTTTATATAAATTTTCATTATTTATATAATTTTGTTAACTGTGCATTGAGAATTTGAGAATTAAGATTGTTGACGGATGATCGAACCCAATTGGATTGAGATATCTGTGATTTAGTTGAATGGTTGGTTGTTGAAATTAGGTTGATTAGGGTAACGCAATTTTTTTAGCACCCCCTGGGGTGAAATATCGTGGCTCCACCACTGGCTATAATTAGCCCTAATTAGTCCCGATTAACCCTAATGAACCCAATTGAGCCTAATTAGCTCTAATTAGCCTAATTAGTTTTAATTAATCCTAAGAACCAAATGAACCCTAATTAGCTGTAATTAGTCCAAATTAATCGTAATCAACACTAATCAGCACAAATTAAACCCTAATTAGCCATAATTACTCATATCTTATTAAACCTTAATTAGATTAATTAAACCTTAAACCCTAAACCCTAACTAAACCTTGATTAACCCTAGTGAACCCAATTAACCCTAATTGATTATAGTTAGCCTAATTAGTCGTAATTAACCCTAATTAGCACTAATTAGGACTAATCAATACTAATCCGCACAATTAAACCCTAATTAGCTCTAATTAGTCCTAATTAGTCGTAATCAACCCTAATTAGCTATAATTATCCCAAAGTACTCCTAATTAACACTAATTAGCCCTAACATATCTTATTAAACCCTAATTAGATTAATTAAACCCTGAACGCTAAACCTTAAACCCTATTAATTGTAATTAACCCTAAGAACCCACTTAACCCTAATTAGCCCTAATTAGGACTACTCAACACTAGCACTACAAGAAAACCAGCTTATGCCTACGGTACAGTACCGTAGGTATAGGTGCCATGTCCCGTAGGCATAGCCTATCCCTACGGTACTATACCGTAGCCAGAAGTGGCGATGCCCTAGATCTATGCCTACGGGGGTTGAAGGTTATGCCTACGGTTATACCGTAGGCCACTTATTCCCAGCTATGCCTACGGTATTATTATTCCCAGCTACTACCGTAGGCATAGCTGTATTATTATTTTTATAGCTATGCCTACGGTACTACCGTAGGCATAGCTAATTCTTATTTTTATTCCCAACCTATGCCTACGGTACATACCGTAGGCATAGCTCCTTATTTGTCAAAAAAAATATTTACAAAATCATTTCCATGCTATCACTACACCCTTGCCAAGCACCAACTTATAGAACCGCTACTGCAAGATCAATAGGTGCACCAGTAAGGGAACCATAATCATGCCAATCAAATTAACTAAAATCACAATGCTTTAGGGACTTAACTTTATAGTTTAGCCAAATGCATAACAATCTCGTCGAAGAAGGTTAAGATAGGTAATAACAAAAAGCATGCGATACAAGTATTAAACTTCAATAGCCTACCATTCTGTAAAGCCTCTTTCACTAGCTAAAAGGGTTGACGTGCCTGATGCACCGACGTAAATGCCGTCAGATTTCAGACCAAATAGTTGCACCGACGTAAATGTCCAAACCTCGTTAACAAAAAATCAAGTTACATATATAACCGCCAATACTAGCATGAAACCATATAAACATAACCCAACTTTGTACCCAGAACAATAAGTTTCCCATAAATAACAGGGAGTTCCTAATGTTAATAAAGTCACCAAAATCTCAACCTACTCTTCAATAAAGAAGTTTACCCTGTCGCCACTCCTGATTTTTGAGGAAGATAGAATTTGCTTTAAGTTTACTACTAAACAAGAACTTAATAGAGTTGAATAGACCAGATATACTCCTCCAGATAGAATGCAACCCCCATTCATGACCTGCGACTCTCTCCAAACAAAAAACCAAGGAATTAAGAAATGTAGAAGTTGAAAAGTAGTTGAGGCAGTTGTGTTCTTCAAATCAATCCGTAGCCATTGACATACTTCACGCCTGTTGCTTACATCTAAAAGACTTTCCTTATTCTTAGTGAAACAATTGTTAAAGACAATTAAGCTCTTTGAAGAACTCAGTGACATTAAATGGACTTGAACGGACATGGGATGACCCAGCAGTCGATATCCATATAGGTTTTCGAAGCCCCCAACTAGAATTCCTCCAAAAATATAGCTTTTAAGACATTAAGGCAGTGACGCATCATCGGCCTTCTAGATTGCTTTCCGATGCTGGGTACACTCTGGAAGCTTCCCTTTGGTTGAACCTAGAACATATATATCACAATTTATGTGTATAAAACCTCTAGCCTTCATCTTCCGTAGATGCCAAGGTCAGTCAAGACCATATACCAAATCCTACAAGCTCCCTTAGTCTTTAAAGTGAAAGTCCAACAGTTATCCATAGAAGTTCCACCTGAGATAGCTAATCCTAAACTTATGTCATCCATAAAAGCTAAAAGGGCATCAAACGATCTTCTAAAGTCCTCATTGACCCAAAACAAACAGAGTGAAACAGGCCAAGTCACCTGAGGGTCGACCCTCAGGTGACTGCACTTCTATTCAAACAAAAAGAGATGGGAAGAGCACAAGTATGGGGATTTGCATTTAGTAGAAAAAAGATAATCAGTGTGAGCAATATCTAAATCAACAAAAGTGGCTTATAACTTATTCGCTCAGTGAGCCAATTCTTCGTTGATTGTACAGAAGTACTCCACATACGGAGGGACATAATCACCTCGTACGAGAAAATTTTGTCTGGAAACAGGGTGGAATTTCTCGCCATAAGTAAGGGAATCAATGCACATATAAGAGCTGCAAGAGAACATAGGTTTTAAAACTGCCATTTATGGGTGCGATGCACCACAGTTAAAAAGGAGCTATACCCTGATGCAATCTAAATTTAAACATGGAGACCAGGTATTGACGTACAATTGTTGACATCTCGTAGGGCTATTGCAAAATACAAATCAAGCAACCGAGGTGTCAACTTTAGTGCTTCTTTCAGTCTATCCGACTGGGGGGTACTTAATGCTGCCTGCAGTGCTGCAGCCATCCCTGGAGAAGTCCAATGGCGTTGCTGAAACATCAATCAGACTGTTAAAAACCAGTTTTGGAAAAGGAATTAGAAACCACATGCAGTGTTTAACATACCTAGATGAAAAACTACTCAAACTGAATGCAAACAAGTCCTTATAAAAACAGTTAAGAATCTGACAAAAAGTAATTCAGAGTCAAAGTCTCAAAAGCGAGTTCGTCAGCTTGTAATAAGGAGAAATCCTGAACTCTGACGTAGTTAACTCAAAAGACATGATGCTTTATCTGTGCATCAAAACCAAAACATTTCTTACGAAACAGGAAGTAAGCTAGGGAAAACCAAGGTGAGATCCAGCTAAACTTAGTTGTACACCAATAAGAAGCAACCAGACTAGGTTGCAAACCAACTTTACACTGGTGAAAAGGCTCAAGGGTTAAAACACGAGAAAATTTTCCTTTAACGTGAATGCTCGAAATGTGCTTTGAGTACTTGAATATTGATCATCATAGTTGAGGGGGAAAAAACCATACAGCAAGGCCATCATTCTCATCCTTAAGAAGCTCGAGGAATAATGGATCAGCTGCAGCCATTGCATTGCTATCCTCAGATTCAGAGTCTGCCTCTCCATCTCCTATAGTTGATCCTGTATATGCTTCATCCATAAGTGCAAGTAGCATCTGCATCCATAAGTATCCTCAATTGTATCACAAATTTTGTTTACGCAACTTGAACTATAAGTTTAAAAATGACCTCGGGAGCCGCACTCTGTTGTATCGAGGCTATGCTGCTTCCAAGCAGAGACCCCGAACTCATTTCCACTTTTTTCAGTGCCACAACCAATACTAGTAAAGATAGAACAATGTTAATTGACATTAACTCAACATTAACAAAGAGAAAAAGAAATAAAGCCTGGGGTATCATGAAGCATGTAATGCGAAATTCTCAATATTCTTCTGTTCTCAACATCTTCTTAGCAGGCCCAAAAACTAGAGCAAGCTAGGGTTAACTATCATTTGATATGACTCAAGACACTTGATACCAATTTTCGAGTAAACTCCACAGTATCAGTTCATCACTAGTTGATCCCCCACCGAGTTTCTTAAGATACTAAACACCAGAATCTAGTCACTAACACAGGGCAGAAAACTAACCAAACTTCAACTTGATCACCACGTGTTTATGATATGGGCCATAAACATGATTAAGCTGCCTCAATATTGGAGTAGGATAGACGCATATCCTTTTTTTAAACCAAGTGATTCTCTTGAATCCAGTATAAGTTCATAACTCTACTCAAAATTGAATACTCGTCTCTCTAGCTTGCAAGTCAAACAAAAGCACATACAGAAGGGGTTCTTGAGGAATAGATACTATAGATTACTTCCTTGAACAAATAAGGGAAAACTCTTCCACTTTTGCGGGGGTGCCAGCACTCTAATAATTTTGGTCATAAATTCCACTACCATAGCATGACAATAAATAAGATCTTTAAAGCTTCACTACGATTCTAATTGACAATTGGTGTTTCCAGAATTTTTAAGGTAAAGCACATGATGACACCTTAAAGTGAAGCAAGATTGTAATTTCTGGGGCAATATCGACTTAAATTAAAAAACTTCCAAAAGTATCGAGCTTCTGCAAGCCAACCATGGCTAAAAAAGCCAGAAGAGCCAAAAAAGCATCTATAAAACCAGGCATAGAGAATGAGAAATTACAAAACTCAGATGAATAACTCACTTGGTAAGTCGACTAGTGATGGGAACAGTGGAAGAAATGATCCTGGAGACATCAATCCTGGAAACACCCTTAGATAGAAGTACTGCACTTAGTAGAAGCATCAGAAAGCAAACTTATTTGAAGCAGCAGAAAGCAAACTGGAAGATTCGCCTTCTTTCTTCACCCTCATAACCTTACCCACGTCCTCCACAACACGGACACAGCTCACCATGACCCCCAAACAGAACAAACAACAAACACCCACCACCGGTTACCCACAGCCCCTACCCCTCCCCCCCCCCTCCCAAAACACGGACACAGCTAACCAGTCACATTTTTTTCACCCACGACCCCAGCTACCCATACAGACCCAGCAGTGCAACAAACGTCCCACAAGAGAGAAAAAGATCGGCATGGTGTGAGTGATTGACAAAAAGAATCGAGAAGAACGTCATACCTAGAAGTCAGATCTTCAGTGAAGTTCTTGTTGCGCCCCAAAATCTCATTCGAGCACGGTTTTGTGCAATTCCAATTGCCAAAATTGCCCGCGAATTTCTCCAGTCTGATCTTCAATTCCTATCCCCACGGTAATCAGCCGTGGGGTTTGCGTTTGAGAGATTGTTGATCGACTGATCGCCAAAGCTCTCCAAGCTCTTTCTGATTTTCAACCCAATTCCCACGGCTGGCACAGATGCAATTGGGTTCCAATTTCGAGAAGAAGTAATGGCCACGGTTCAATCTGAACCGTCGGTCTAAGGAGACTTGTATCTACGGCTCCGTGTGAGCCGTAGGCAATTTCGTCACAATAGGCTAGTTTTCTTGTAGTGTAGTTAGCTCTAATTAACCCTAATTAGTACTAATCAACCCTAATTAGCTATAAGTAGCCCAAAGTACTCCTAACTAACACTAATTAGCCCTATCATATCAAATTAAATCCAAATTAGATTAATTAAACCCTAAACGCTAAACCATAAACCCTATTAATCGTAATTAACCGTAAGAACCCAATTAACTCTAATTAGCCCTAATTAGGACTAATCAACACTAATTCGTACAATTAAAACTTAATTAGCTCTAATTAGCCCTTATTAGTACTAATCGAGCCTAATTAGCTATAATTAGCCCAAAGTACTCCTAACTAACACTAATTAGCCCTAACATATCTTATTAAACCCTCATTAGATTAATTAAACCCTAAACGGTAAACCTCAAACCCTAATTAACCCTTATTAACCCCTAACACATCTCGAAGTAACACTAACTAAACCTAATTACATACTAATGAATGGAAGTAGCCCTAATTATCATATTTAAACCTACCAGCCCTAATTACCCTACTTAACCCTAGTACATCCCTAATTTATCCTAATAAGCCCTTGTACATTCTATATAATTCATCCATATTGCAAAGAAATGGTTCAATTACTCGTTGTTTATAAACTCTGCATTATGAATATTCATTGTTATTTTTCAAAGTTCATTGGCAAGGAGATGGTTCAACTCGTTGCCAACGAATTCTAATTAAAGTGGAATTGGTAACATATGCAACGATCTTTCTGTAATTTTGATATTTCGAAAAGATTATTGAATAAGTTACCAATTGTTTAACGCATGCATATATAAAAACCCTTAGTTCCCGTTCAAAAGTTTACCGGCTAACTTTAGCGATTAGCGTGACCAAACTTTACCAGCTAACTATAGCGACAAAATTTTTGAAAAAAAAAATCGTAAGTTATAATTAAATGCGGCAAATATAAATGACATTGATTTAGGTATTAGTGGCAATTAGCGAAACAATATTTTATGAGCTCTTGGCGACGAAATTCCTTTTAGTTAGAGTTGATATTTTTATGTTAGCGTAACAACCGTTAATAAGTTTCTAACATATACTTTATCGTAAATATTTTATTTTTGGACCATTTTCACTATAATAAGTTTGGGTTAGAATTTTTAGCGACAAATGGACGTTTAGGGCTTTCTTTTTATTTTCTAACTAGGGTTTTCATTCCATATATGTATATTTAAGACAAGTTCTGGGGCAGCCACCCCTTCTAGCCGTCAAGCCACTTCGAGAGAGATGTAGAGAGATCCCGAGAGAAAGAGCACGGCTGAGAAGAAGTGTTTTCGGCGATCGGGATTTGGGTTTTCCGGTAAGTTTTCTCAATTATTCTCTTTGTTAGTTAATGGTTTATAAATAAATGGGGATCCATGGGATTTCAGCTGTGAGAGTGGAGTATAAGGGGCAGCCGCGAAGTGAGTATAAGGGGCAGCCGTGAAGCATTTTTGAATGGGTTTATGGCTGTGAAAAGGATGGTACTGCCGCAAGGCAGTGTACCAGCTGTATTGAATTGAGTATGTGGCTTAGATCTGTAGAGAGAGAGAGAGAGAGAGAGAGATCAGCCATGGGGCTGCCGTGGTGCGTTGTGTGTATACGCGTAAACTAAGCCTTGTGCAGTGTGAAATTTATGCATGAGGGAGAAAGGAAATGGGGGTAACTGCCACTAGGCAGTATACCGTGTATTAAGTGGTGCTGTGTTTAGGGGCCCACTTGTGTGAGGGCATTGGGTATTTTGGGAGCAGTATAGCATGGTATATGTGTGTGTGCATGTGAAATAGGTGTAACTTGTGTGTCCGTGAGAAGACCTTGTGGGTATTAGAGGAGTGAGTTGGTGTTTGTGTGAGAACAGTGCATGACTGTGTGCATGAAGGCTGAGACTGTAGAGTGCTAGAATGGAGCAGCCATGGTGGGTTCATGGGAAATCTGCCATGAGGCAGTGGAGTGGAGTGCGTTAGTGCGAGGGTGCGTTTGTGTGTGCTGTGTGCGTGTGTTTGTGTGTATATGTGTGCGTGTGTGAAGCTGCCGAAGCAGCTGTGAGTGCGTGAGTTTGTTGCCAATAGAGAGAGTGGGCTGCGGGTTGCAGTTTAGAGTGAGAAAACAGCCACGATAGAGCTGTAGTTATGGGGAGAGAGAGACATGATGTGTGGGTGTGCGCTGTGTGTGTTTGTGGGTTCGTGTGTGTTTGTTTGGAGTGTGGTGAAGCTGCCTAGAAGACAGCTGTGTGCATGTGTGCGTTGTGAGAGTTTGTGTGTGTGCTTTGAGAGTGCGTGAATGAGTTTAATTGGTTGCGTGATGTTATGCGTGTGTGTGGGTTGTAGTGCTTTGTGTGTGTGAGTGCTTCATGGGTGACTATATGTGGCTGTGCATGTGGGTTAAGCCTTGAGCAAGGAATACAAGCTGTAATGGGAGGGTTGTCTGTTATGGTGTGTGTTTTGCATGTGTTGTGTGTCTGCGTGTGTACTGGGTGCGTGAGTTTGTGTGTGCTGTGATGTGTGTGTCAGTGAATGTATATGTGGGTGAAGTGTATATGTGTCTGCCTGCAAATGTGTGAGTGCATGAAGCTGCCATGAGGCAGCTTGGGTGTGTGTGTTCTGTTCGACTGTGTGTATGAGAGACATATATATATATGTGCGGGAATATGTATGTGTAGTGGAATGAAAAGAGAGCTAGAAAAACGGGGTTGTGTCCACAAGTGTGTGCGTTTGCAAGGAAAAGTGAGAGAGATTAAAGGCCGTTGGGTGTTGGGCTTTTTGCAATATGAGCAGGAGGGAAGAAGAAAGAGAAGTACGGAGCGGATAATTTGGGTTAGCGTTAACTTCAATACATGCATAAACTAGTGCACGGTTTACTTAGGATGTAAAACTTTTTAGTATAACTAGCTCAGAATCTGTGTCAAGCACGGGACAGTCTATTAACAGTAATTTATTTTAGTAGTTTTGAAATGCATAATAAAATATATTGTACAATTTTATAATTTTATGGTTATTTTATCAAAGATAGTTACTTTAATTTTTGGCTTCAACTTTCTTGTAATGAAATAAATTAACCCTTCCGATGAAATATCAATAACCAATGTCCTTGTGCACATTTGCTAATTCTGATTTGCTAACTACATAAATGAATAAAAATTAAAAGTTTATTTGTACACAAAAAAGAAAAAGCAAATTCTACTGATAAAAATATGCGGAGAATATATTGAGATCAACTTACTATTGCACACGACATTTTAAGTATTTTCTATGTATCTTTTAAAAAGAATTTGTACCTTTGAATGGGTGGCCCATAACGTTAATTACATATAAGTTTAATTATAAAGAAACTTTTGGTCCATATATTTGTTTATAGCATGTGATTTATAAAATTTAATCAACATGATTAATTAAGTAAGGATGATTTGACATTTTTAGATGCAAATGTAATCCACCAAAAAGTATACAGAGAAAATAGTAATCAGTACATGAGGTAATTATATAAAGTTTAAAAAGTTTAAGCAACATGACTATATATGATAGCTCAAAATCTTGTAATAAGAAAATTGTTGAATAAAATTTAACCAAGATTTTACAAAGTGCACAATAAGCATGTTTACTAAGTAAGATTTATCTTCAGATATAATAAGATTTTCGATCGAAGTTTTAGTCTACATTCATCACAACATAATTAATATATTTTTAAGTTAAGGTTTTAAATTTACACTATTTTCTTAATATATCTCATATAGAATATGCATATTATGATATTTTTACATTTAACCAATGCAACTAAATAAGACAGTACAAAACCTTAGAGTTAGGAAATTATTGACTAAAATATTTAACCAACATATTTATCAAGTTAGATTCATATTTGAATTTACTGAAAACTTAAATATGAATCTAAAATAGTATCTAATTTTTTTTATTAAATCTCTTAAGTAATTTTTGTTTTAAAGGTTAATATTGCATGTTAGAGTGCTTTTTCGATATATAATATTCAAATAAAGTCATAATAGGTTACTATATTGATTAGAAAATTTTGAATGCTTCGAATTGACTTTCGAATTGCATGAGGCTTATCATTTAAATGTTTACTATATTTGTCAATTTAATTAATTGCAATATTAAGGACCCTATTCAAAATAATATTTGGAGATCATTAGTGACATTAATATATATTTAACATTAGTTTTTATAACTCTTATTATATTAGAAATACAATGCAATGAGGTGTCATAAGCTATCATTGCATTTCTTGCCTCAGTTATTAGATGTTATAGCTTAGGATCCCGAGTTAAGCTCGATTAAGTTAATAAAATATTTTTAAAAGCTACAAAAAGTGTATCAATGCGTACCACATTTCAAGAAACAAAAAGAGATTAAGATCTTATGAAAATAAAAAAATCTATTTTTACGAAAACTATAATTGTTGGTAAGAATTTTTAATACTTTATTTGTAACAGTTTCAAGTAACTTATGAAGACTATATTATTATTAAGTTGTTTTTTACGATGACTATCTTGTGTGTGTGTGTGTGTGTGTGTGTATGAATAATGATAGTACATTTAACTCAATTAGAACGTCATTTTCGTTTTTTCAATATATAAATTTTTATATTTACACTAAAGAGTATTTTTAAGAATATAATAGTCAAAATTAAGGCATAATAAGTTAGTATATTTATTAGGTTGAGTTCTAAAATGTTTAAAATTAATTAAATTATACAATCCTCATTATTCTTGCAAAATTAATCAAATTTAAAAAATAAGGTACCTATCGAAATTCAAATCAATTGTTAGATCATTTTTTCTAAGTCCCGTAAGTAATTTAATCTTAATTGTAACATTACTTTTTTCTTCTAAATTGAAAGTATTAATTTTGTTATATATATATATATGATTTTTTATATTCATATTAGAGAGTTATTTTGTTGATACAATAGTCATAATAAGTTAGCATAATGATTAGGTTGAGTTTTAGAATAATTAGAATTATTTTTCGAATTACATAGACTAACTTACAGAAAACCCTCATTATTCGTGTAAAATTAATTAGATATAAAAAAGGATCCTATCAAATTTTAAATTAATTATTAGATCACGTTATTATTCTAAATCTCATAAGTTACTTTTTGGGTCTATGGATTTTAAATATACATATTAGAAAACATTTTTAAGGACATTTTTTAGACCACCACTGCCGGCTGCCATCTCCGGCGACTACCGCCGGCCGACCTCGGCCACATTCGGCGACCACCGCTAGCAGCCACCACCACCATCGGTCACCGCCATGCCCCACCACCGTCGACCACCGCCACCGCAAAAAAAAAACTCAAAATAAAAACTCGGTAATCAAACACCAAAAAAAAAAAAAACTCAAAATAAAAGTTGGGTTATCAAACACTCACTTGTTTTGTAAAAAAAAAAATTTTAACTACTCTTTATTTTTATTTTTTTGGGAACTGAAAAAAAAAGTATTGTCAAATAGAGCCTTAAGTTTCCATGGATCTTCTTTTTTGATAAAAAAAAAACGTGTACAGCCTGATCACCTTAGCTTAGTTTGTCATAAAAAACCCCCTTTTTTTTCTTGCTAATACTAAATGGCTACGATTAAGCTGGGTATAGCGTGGCTATAACTACTCTTATTATGATACTTTCTAACCCAACACAAAATTAGATGAATTTGATATGTGCGATATATCAACCAATGAGTTTACGTATTCTATAAAATAAATGTGCAAAATTGGTATATTACGTATTCGGAGCTGATTATAAGTCTTTTAACCCAACAATCCAATGGTGTTCCTATGAAATCTCCACATGTGTTAATTATGCTACTCCCGTTGATTGGACATAGAGCTTTATCAATTATTGCGAAGTTTTATTACTTACGTGTAACATAGTGGAAATAGCAACTTCAGTTCCAATTTTTATTGCATTGATTCCTCTAAATTTCATGTATATGATTGTCAGATGTTACAATGAAATTGTTACTATTATTGTGAATACCTTAAAAATATTTCCTATTGTGTCGCCCTTTGAGTATTATAAGTTAAAATGTTTAAAATGTAATTAGGCGGTGTGCAACATGTGAAGTAATGGTGCTTTTGGGTGTGATATACCACCAAAACCGAGTAAACCTAATTTATCGTTTTTCCAGCTTCCTATGCTCTAGCCCCGCTTTTCTTAACCGGAGCAAAGGAACATCTTTTGCATTTGCACGGGTCCATCACTAAAAATAATATCGATAGATCTTTACTACGATTGATATGAAAGACTAGACAATTAACAAATATTGATAATATTATTTGAAAATGCTCTTTCCCGTAACATTAATTGAAAGTACGCATGCTCCAAAGTTTTGGCACACATAACTTTGAATGTTAAGAATTATTAATATATAGTTGAAATAATTGCTTATGTTAGAGCACTCATTCTTTTATAGTAAGATGATTCCCTTTGTACAAACGATGCCAATCGGCACACATATAAATTCATCCATTCACTGCACATTTTTTTTTTGTTAGGTGAAGACAATCAATACATCTTGCAAACCAACACACCAAAGAAGATTAATCTTAAAAAGAAAGACGCATAAAAAAGAACCAAGGCAGTGCTGAAGATAAGATAGTTAATATATTAAAAGACGATGACGAAAATATTATATTGAACAACCTCAAATCAACACTATCAAGAAAAAAGTAAATGGTATAGAAGAGTTAGAGAATATTAATCAACTATGGTTAGTTTTATCCTACCTATTTATTGTTGAAACAAGTATATTAAAAAATTGTTTACAATCCCATCCCCTCCGAACCAAAACTGAGTAAACCTAATGCTCTAGCCCCACTTTTCTTAAATAAAATATTAAGAACTTTGAATGTTAAGAACTTTGAATGTTAAGGCATACAGAACTTTGAATGTTAAGAATTTTTATTATATTGTTGAAATAATTGCTTATGTTATAGTAATTAAGATGATTCTTTTTTCTACACGTAATGCCAATAGGCAAACATATAAATTCATCCATTCATTGCACATTTGTTTTTATTAGGCGAAGACAATCACTACATCTTTGCAAACCAACGCATCGAAGAAGTTAAAAAAAGAAATGCATAAAAAAGAACCTAGGCAGTGCTGAAGATGACAGTTAATATATAAGAAGACAATGACGGAAATATTATAGGGAAAATTGGGAAAAGATGGGTTTTTGGATTAAATATTTGGGGTTAGTGGGTTTTTTTGTGAAAGTTGTGAAAAGAGGGTGTGAAGTTCTTAAATTTCTGAAAGGTGGGTTCAATTGTGAAAAAATGGGTTTTTAAAAATATCAACTTTGCCCCTTCCCCAAAATGCCCCTCCCCACAGTAATATAAGTTCTTCGTTCCCTCCGCCTACCATTTCTCCATCTCCAATCAGAAGACTTTCCCCCCAAACAGAGACCACTTCATCCCCTTCCCTCCAATTCTCCCTACCCCACTCCATCCCCCCCCCGCCAACCACGCAGGTTACCCCACCCCCTTCACCCCCTTCTGCGGTCACCCCCACCCCACCCCGACCCCCATATTTCCCCCCCAAACAGGACTGTCCCCCAATCCGAGACTCCCTTGTCTCCCCGCACCCAGCACCGCCCCCACAGCCCCGTCCTCCATCCCCTTCGCCCAACCCCTCAGCCCCGAACCACCACGTAGTGGTGGTCCTTCCTCCGTCCCCGCTGCTGTAGCGGACGCCGTGTCGACAAAGGATCGTTTCGTGCATGTCAGCTGTAGAGGCACTGTAGAGGCATCCCGAAGCTCGACCTTGGTGCGCGCCACTGTAAAGGTACCCCTTCTTACATTTTTTGAGTGATCAGCATGTTTCTTCTACGTTTGTTCCTTCGCGCGCCGCTGTATAGCCCCACTGTTTTACTGTTGTTTCTGTTCCTGTGTTCCTGTGTTCTTTGGCAAATTCCCATGCTTCCGTACTTTGGCATGCATATTGCTTCAGTCGTAACAACTGAAATATAGGATGTACTTTGTCGTTAGTAAGATTGGCTCTCTGTCAATCTTCGAAGTTAATAGGATCGCATGGGTTTTTTGAAATCAATTAATTTGGTCTTCCTAGATTACCCTTCCCGCCAAAATTGTTGACCCTTGTTCTGGTACAAGTCGTTTTCTGCAAGAATACAAGTACGGTTATGCAAAAACACTAGTCAGTTTGTGCAGATATTTAAGTCTTATATCGAGCGATGTGACTTTAAAACTCTATGCTCGAGACTAAAAGGTTGAAAAGCCATTCACGATCTACGTTACGAAAATTTTAACTTTAAGTACTTCATTTAAGATGTAAACCTCTACGGGCATCTAGTATAAATTAAACAGAGGAGCTGACACAAAATAAAAGCAAAAAAATAGCCTACAAATATATTACCCCATCACCCAACAATCTCAACCTAAATAAGTTAGAGAAAGAGCATGCATCAAGTCGATCACGAGTCAAAGTTAATAGGGTACTTATCAGAGAATTTAGCACTTTTACATAACTGTACTTGTATTCTCGCGTAACCGTACTTGTATTCTTGCATAACACGACTTGTGTCAAGCCTTCAGCATTCGCATCCAGGTTTCTTTCATCATCAGTAAACAGAGTTTTGTCAATTATTTTTGCATTGGATCAAGCGATTAAAAAATAATGAATGTACTCCATTTATTTTGTAAAAAAGAAAACTCTCCTTATAGAGGGAACAAATTTGCCTCCATGAGTCCCCCAGCACCTCTTACATAAAAAAGAGGGAACAAATTTAGTTGCCAAAATGGATACAACAACAATTTATCAAGGAAAGGAAAAGTTAAAGTTAAGATAATTTTGCATAGAAAATTATAACGGGTGGGTGGGTAGGTGGGTAGGGGCGGGGTGGAGGATGGGAAGGAGAAAGAGGGGAGTCGGACCTCTGATTAGGAGGGAAAGATAGGGAAAGGGTAGTTTGGGTAGTTAAAAACTAAAGTCATGAAAAAACACATTTTTTTTAAGCCCTCCCATTGTTCAGAAATTTTCAAACCAAAATTCACTTTTTCTTAAGTTTACAAAAAAAAAAACCCCTTCCACTAATTTCTAACCTCAAAACTCACTTTTTCCAAATTTTCTCTAAACATTAAATCTGAAATGTTGCTTGAAATGTAACAAAATTAGGTTCATCATGGAATTGTCATATAACTTTAAAGTTAGTCATTCACGTTCTACCTCTGCTGCAAGTGAAGGTTGTAATGGACACAAACAAGGTCATTAAACCTCTGATGTTCCAATCTGTTTCTTTCTTCGAGTGGATATGCTCAAATATGCTACAGTTCCTTTCACAGCCCGAAGAACTACACTTAAACTAAATTCTCGAATGCCTAACTTTTGAAGATTTGGAGCACTACTTCAATGACATGCCACCATTCATCTTAAAATAGGCAACAAAGCATATAAACTCTAACGTACTGAAATTAGCGTAGCTCTTAAGAAGGCATGACACTTACTTGGAGGCATTAACGACCCATCAGCTTAGCAGACACTCCTCCAATACCCCCCTTCGCATTTCTGAACTTCTTCATCTCACTTGTCTGCTCTATGCAATATAGGGTTGCCGTGCACATACTTTTAACACCAAGGAGCCCAGAAGTAGCTTTTCCATTCTTTGCTATCGCATATATGTTGTATTGGTTGGTAGGTAGCCTGCTGCATATAGATTCTTCCTCAATTGATCGTCCCAGTGAGTGGCAAGGATTTACAAATAAGGATCCTTCCTTTTTCTATGGAACATCTTCAACATCTCATTCCTAGCAACTTGGATAGCATCGTACAAACATCACTGTCAACCAATCTTAGATCACAAATTAAAGGTTCCGTCAACTGGACTACAGCTGCACATTCTGCCAAATCATCAAGTCTAGCACATTATTAATATATATCTTCCCTTTACCTTTTTGGCATATGCTGAGATTGTCAATTCCTTTATACGTTACCGTAGCTCGTAAAGCATTTTTTGGTGCAAGAATACTCCGACGCATTAAAGTTGGTTCCAAATTCGAGTTGGATCAGGGCTAAGTATTCCCCTTCCAACGGTATGCTTTCTCATCAAATGTGATGCGTGTTCGTGTGTGGGTGCGTGACATGAATCTTGAGGAGGTTCGGCGTCAACTTAGGGAAAAACCTGTACCATTAGTTACTGACTTGCTGTTGGTATATTGATTCCTTTGCTGGGAATTTTCTGGTAAATAAACAGATGTAGCAGTCTTGCGATTTGAAAACTGAAGTTTTGTTTAATTTGATGTTTTGAGATGGATATAGGAATTGTTTTCATTTTTCATAGCTGGTATGCTTCAGGCAGCATAGTGCCTGTGAAGAGGTGAAGTCATGATGGCTCTGTTTAGGTGTCACTGTGGCATAAGAAGCTTGCTGTGAAGAGCAGTATTAGCTGCTCAAATCAATTCTTTTGCTGTTTCTTGGTTATGGCATGCCCAAGAAAAAACAAACCTGAATTACTGATGCCTAGAAGTGCACATAGTTTGCTTGCAGCAAGATGTGTCCCTTATGCAGGCACACATTGATTTAGAGGTCAACCACGTTGGGTTTGGCGTCATTATGCATATCTCACTTGGAATACTATAAGGGCCCCAGAGGAAGAGTTAACGTTTCGACCTGATCTCAGCCAGTGGTAGACACCTCATTCCGGAAAGATTCATGCAACAAACTAAACCTTGTTGCATGAATCTTTCCAGTAATTCCTTCTGCTTCCCAATATGTTTAAGCTAGCATCAATTAAGGAGCATTTTACGGGACATTAGGATTGAATGCTAATTTGGAAAACTTGGTTTTAGTGATACATCCCGCAGAAGATAAAAGTGGTATTAGAATATTCTACACATTGATGTGTGACTACACATGACAAGCATGCATTCTAATCTACTTTGCGTATTATTTACACAGTTTGCAATCTAATTATGTGATTTTTTGTTTAATTACTCCTATTTATACTATCACAAAACGAATGTTCGTTAGTTAGTTATATGAAATCTTTAGCATCAAGCATATGTGAGAGAACTAAAGAAAATGCCTTGAAATAGTCATGCCTTGATGTATGCATCATTCAGTTAGGCAATAAAGACCGAAGCAATCCTAACATTTCTATTCTCGAGAATATAAGCCGATGTAGGAGAATATAAGCCGATGTAGGAAACATCAATGGTTAATAATTAACGCCCTAAAGTTTTACCAAGTATGTTAACATGTTACTCTATATGAGCAGATTTTAAATATGGTCGAGTGCATGTAAGTTGCTTTTAATGCGACATTAGTGCTGTTAAGGCAATCTGAGACGTGTATATGATGTCAAGTGTCTTCTGAAGTTGGTTAATATTGGGAAAATTAGGAAATGAGGGGTTTTGGGGTAAATTTTTTAAAAAATGTGGGTTTGTTTTGAAAATTTAAGAAAATATGGGTCTACTTTTTATAATTTATGAACAAGGGTAGAGGTTAAGAAAATATGGGTTTTTTCAACTCCTTTAAATTGCTCTACCTTGTACCCTCCCCCATCTTCCCCTCCAAATCACATTTGACATTCGTGCAATACATACATGCCCCGCAGCCCCTCACCCTCTCACCCCTATCCTTCCCACCCCCACCCCATGCGCCACCCTACCCCCACCCACCCATCCACCAAGTCCCATGTTAGATTTACATTACTGTATGGGGCTACTTTGTGGGTCAACTGGCTTCTACCACAATCAGAGCCTTCAAATAATACTTAGCTACCTTCCCTACACCTATCTTGAGGATTATAGGAATAAAACACTTTTCTCCTTCGAAGTAAATAATCCATACCCAATTCCGGCTTTGCACATGTTCATGATGCTCATAAAAATAATTTACTACCAAGCAGATGCAAGTGTATTTAAAATGCAACTTCTTGTTGCCCATCATCTGTTATCAATCGCAAAAAACCATACTATAAATGCTTAATACAAAACAGAGAAACAATATAACATCAAACTCGATGCCGTCTAATAAGTATAAAATCTGAAAGTAAACAAAACAAAAACATGATAGAAAGAAGAATATCCACATGAATGAAGGTCCATACAACAACATTAGTTTGTTGTCCAGTAGACTAAATGGGAGCGGAAGGGCTGTAATGGTGGTTTTTAGCACTCAGTATTGAGCTTTAGGCCATCCCCTGACTACGGATTTAGAGTATTCATCTTTGCTTGGACATTGCTAGCTGCATCACAAACCACTGTATCACCATATTTGTTCAAACAAGGGCCAACATGGCACGCGACCAATGGAGTATCCTTTATTCTATTTGCTTATGTTGCTTTTGTAGCCAAAAAGAACATGGCATCACTCAGATAAAGGATATGCATGGCTGATTTTGAGCAAGTTAGAGAAGAAGAAACAATGCTAGTTCAGGCACTTAGACACTTGATGACATTTAGTGTATCTTGCTTATGGCAGCTAAAAAATATTATTAATCGTGTGCTATGATTAAGTTATTTCGTTTTGGTGGACCTGTTCGGTTGGCCATAATCCTTTTTCGTGTGTAGTCAGTATTGCTATCGACTTGCCCAATACACCTGTTATGTGGTTTGATCATCCAGTGTCGTTGTTCATACCATGTAGTCGGAATCATCCCTCCGTTTGCTCCTCTAACAAAACTGGTATAGACCTACCAATTCACGCGACTATGGGGAAACCAACATCTTCTTGAGTTTCCATAAATACAACCTCTTTCCATCGAACGTACTTAATATCTGTCTTTTCGATAAATTGGTCTTCGACATTTGATATATATGCTCCCCATTCGACCTTCACCTCGGTGGTTATAAGTGTTGGAAACGTCGGGTCTACCAACACGGTATTACCTTCATCGAACGTCGGTTTCGGCAATCTTCCATCTTTAGTACAGCCGAACTATATTAGCTTACGTTTCATGGTCATTCGGACTCCTTACTTTGTATATTTTACCGTTATATGTACTATGTGTATAAAATCATTGCAATTTTGCAATATGGGTATGCATGATCACGACAGTCGCGTTGTATAATGTACTGCATAGTTTTTTGATACATTTGATATATGCAGATACTAAATGGGTAGCGTTAAGGAGTTGTTCTGCTACTGCCACTGGGGGGGTGTTCGACGCAATGTTGCTGGTCGAATTGTCGTAGAGGGAGGAAACAGCCAGCTGCTATATGTGGATGAAAGCACATTGTACGATCAATTTGTAGCTGAGGCCTGTGATGCGTGCTCTATTGATTCACGCAACAAGTCATTTGTGTTTTGCACAAATGAAGAGACGGGGCAGATGGTGTCGTTGCAAAACCAGCGGTCTTTGACGCTAATGTTGCGTTTACATTCAGGAGCCAACATCCACGTTTTCATCGCCGATGGCAGGCCGAATGGGGGACAATTACCCGATGCGATGTAAGAGCTTTAATGCTTGTTTTTTTTTTCCTTTCCCTAGTATGGTTGAGGATGTTGCTAACACCTACTTTCATTTTTTGTAGGGTGTCAAATAATTGCTCACACTCAGTGTCTCCTACAAGTTACACAACATTTCCAAACCTGGAATTCACTCATACATTAGTGCTGTTAAGGTTTTAGAGGGAAAAGCTTTCGAGCAAGACTAAGTAAATTAGTCTTTGCAGTCACATGCTACACTATCTGGGAGGGAAGGAAGTCAAGAATTTTCGGGGGACAGTGTAATGGGATGAATGAAATCATAGCCAAGATAGAAAGGTGGATAAGCTACAGAGTATTTAGCTGGAAGAAGGCACTATACACAAAGCTTAATAAGCAACCGTGCAGGGACTGGAAAATACATGTGTGTCACAATTTGCAAAGCATGTGGAAACAGCACATAGCAATTGTAAATAGTATACCAGAGCACAGTCATAGATTGTATAGAGTAATCATGTAGTGAGACATTGTAAAGTTGATTTGAGCTTAAATGGAATAAAGGACATTTCACCAAAAAAATATAAAATCTTTTGTGAAGGGGGGGGGGGGGTACTCTATTGGTCAGATTGGATTCTTTGCTTGGTTGGTATCAGGGAGATATCTAGTACCCTATGGGAGTTTACAGAGTATTACGATGCGTGAAAAAATAACACTTGTTGCCGGTTTCCATAATTTTTAGTGTTTTCCAAACCCCTTCGAGGTTGGGATTTTCTTTTCTCAGGGGTACGGTCTAAATGTCCAACACCCCCCCCCCCCCCCACACGTTATGAGTTTGTTTATTGTAAATATCACAGGCTACGACTATTTAAGAATAAAAAAAGAAAGCCCTACATATTATGAGCCAACATTGGGATTACTGGTCTTAAGTTGCTTTACCATAGGACCATTCATGCATAACAGTAAATTGGCATGAAACGAACACTTGCCTTATTGGTCTTGCGTTTCTCTTTGCCTTTCTTCGGAGCGGCGTTGTACTCCTCCATGCATTTTTTGGCTTGGAGGACGTACGGTAATTTCTCATCCTCGCTGAGGTCTTTCCACATTTGCGAGGCAAGCTGTGAAACCTAAAATGAAGACATATTTTAGATTGTCAATAGAGCGGTTACCAAATAATGGAGCTGGGAAATGCTAAAATAGTTTCAATTACCTCTCTCATCGTCATGCAATGGGTAGTCTCGGACTGCTGCAGTCCTTGCTTTATTTCGGCGCTGAAGACAATAATGCAAACCAAGGTCAAACACTCATCATAATTAAATGTCTTGCATATACACTACATTATAAGCTTTATCAAGAACTTACACAAATCGCATGAACGCGTTGACAGGCCTCTTCCCTGTACTAGATGCCTCGCCTCGCTCCATGTTTGAGCTCATTGCTAAAACAAAAGGCAATTGTAAATACACGTATTTACTTTAGACTCTAATATCGTACCTAGATGCAGTGGCAGAACAATTAACCTTACACAATGTGGACACCAACAAGGGCAAAAATTACACTTGCAACAGCTAAACTATAGACAATATGTAATTACTTCTTAGATCAACCATGTGGCCATGCGTCAAATTAGCAATAGAGGAATTACTCCGCCATTTTACACATAATGTCTCAACTTGGCAAATTAAGTTGCCAACAACCCACCATTTATGTGTAGTTGATACCTATGTTACATGGACCCTTCAATTTGGGGTGAAGAACGGTGTCCAGACGACACGACCCTGACACGGGTACGGGTGCCGTACCAGACCCTTTGGATTGAGAACGGACACGGTTGATGTCTCTGGCGCTACTTAGAGGATGAAGAAGATTCTTGGGCAACATTTAATCCGGATGAAATGATGACCCATTATATCTACCAATTGTTTTTTCTTCGTTTTTCGTTAAATTAATGAATGAAATCCCTAAATTGATTGATCTTTGTTATTGTGTACTCGTTTCATTTGTGTGCCAACTACGTTGCAGAAGAAAGAAGAAGAAAAGTGGCCGGAGACGGAGGAGAAGGAGAAGCAAAAGATGGAGGAGAAGGAGCAGCGGCAGCAGAAGGGGGAGAGGATTTCTCTGAAACTTAACTCGAGAGACGCTTGGGGACTGAACCTTTATTTTCTTCTTTTGTCGTCTCATCTGCCAGAGGCCTCGAACCACATGTCCTTGTGACAAGTTTTCTTTCAGCCTTGAGGCCTCGAACCACACATCCATGTGATGGCAGAAAACTTGTCTTGCACTCTTTTGCTGTGAAATGAGGCATCAAACCACACGTCCTTGTGATGGGATGCAAGCATGGCCTCTTAATTGTTTCAGGCTTTTAATTATTGGGGCGGGGGAGCGGCGGTTTGGATCCAGGGCTTGTAACTCATGCTTAAAAAATCACTGAATATATACAATAAATGCTACGCATCACATTTGATGAGAAAGCATACCGTTGGAAGGGGAATACTTAGCCCTGATCCAACTCGAATTTGGAACCAACTTTAATGCGTCGGAGTATTCTTGCACCAAAAAATGCTTTACGAGCTACGGTAACGTATAAAGGAATTGACAATCTCAGCATATGCCAAAAAGGTAAAGGGAAGATATATATTAATAATGTGCTAGACTTGATGATTTGGCAGAATGTGCAGCTGTAGTCCAGTTGACGGAACCTTTAATTTGTGATCTAAGATTGGTTGACAGTGATGTTTGTACGATGCTATCCAAGTTGCTAGGAATGAGATGTTGAAGATGTTCCATAGAAAAAGGAAGGATCCTTATTTGTAAATCCTTGCCACTCACTGGGACGATCAATTGAGGAAGAATCTATATGCAGCAGGCTACCTACCAACCAATACAACATATATGCGATAGCAAAGAATAGAAAAGCTACTTCTGGGCGACTTGATGTCAAAAGTATGTGCACGGCAACCCTATATTGCATAGAGCAGACAAGTGAGATGAAGAAGTTCAGAAATGCGAAGGGGGGTATTGGAGGAGTGTCTTGGCTCGTTAATGCCTCCAAGTAAGTGTCATGCCTTGTTAAGAGCTACGCTAATTTCAGTACTTTAGAGTTTATATGCTTTGTTGCCTATTTTAAGATGAATAGTGGCATGTCATTGAAGTAGTGCTCCAAATCTTCAAAAGTTAGGCATTCGAGAATTTAGTTTAAGTGTAGTTCTTCGGGCTGTGAAAGGAACTGAAGCATATTTGAGCATATCCACTCGAAGAAAGAAACAGATTGGAACATCGGAGGTTTAATGACCTTGCTTGTGTCCATTACAACCTTCACTTGCAGCAGAGGTAAAAAGTGAATTACTAACTTTAAAGTTATATGACAATTCCATGATGAACCTAATTTTGTTACATTTCAAGCAACATTTCAGATTTATGTTTAAGGGCCGAAACTGCGATCCTATTAACTTCGAAGATTGACAGAGAGCCAATCTTAATAAAAACAGCGTACATCCTATATTTCAGTTGTTACAACTGAAGCAATATGCATGCCAAACTACGGAAGCATGGGAATTTGCCAAAGAACACAGGAACACAGGAACAGAAACAACAGATAACAGTGGGGCTATACAGCGGCGCGAACGAAAAAACGTAGAAGAAACATGCTGATCACTCAAAAAATGTAAGAAGGGGTACCTTTACAGTGGCGCGCACCAAGGTCGAGCTTCGGAATGCCTCTACAGTGCCTCTACAGCTGACATGCACGAAACGATCCTTTGTCGACACGGCGTCCGCTACAGCAGCGGGGACGGAGGAAGGACCACCACTACGTGCTGGGTGCGGGGAGACAAGGGAGTCTCGGATTGGGGGACAGTGGTTCGGGGCTGAGGGGTTGGGCGAAGGGGATGGAGGACGGGGCTGTGGGGGCGGTGCTGGGTGCGGGGAGACAAGGGAGTCTCGAATTGGGGGACAGACCTGTTTGGGGGAGACAAGGGGAAATACGGGGTGGGGTGGGGGTGACCGCAGAAGGGGGTGAAGGGGGTGGGGTAACCTGCGTGGTTGGCGGGGGGGGGAGATGGAGTGGGGTAGGGAGAATTGGAGGGAAGGGGATGAAGTTCTCTTCTGATTGGGGGAACTCTTCTAACTGGAGATCAAGGAGAAAGAGTGGGCGGAGGGAACGAAGTAGTGGTTTAGTGTGGGGAGGGGCATTTTGGGGAAGGGGCAAAGTTGATCTTTCTAAAAACCCATTTTTTCACAAGTGAACCCACCTTTCAGAAATTTCACAACTTGGAACCCTCTTTTCACAACTTTCACAAAAAAACCCATTAACCCCAAATATTTAACCCAAAAACCCATCTTTTCCCAATTTTCCCAATATTAATATTGAACAACCTCAAATCAAAACTCTCAAGAAAAAGCAAATGGTATACAAGAGTTAGAAGATTAATCTACTATTGTTAAAACAAGTATATTCAAACGCCATCCCCTGTGTACCTACGGGTCCATTAACAAGTCCAATATATATGCCATTGCCGGCAAGCACTGGTTGGTCCGTGTAGCAGGTATGAACGCTTTGTTTAACTAAGAATAGAGGGAATCTTGTGCCTTCAGTTCATACTTCTGTTCATGTGAAGACTATTTGACTGATGCAATTTATTAGACCAACTTATTAGACTTACCACTTCTTTCCTCCACAGATAAAAGGAAATTAAGGTCTTACATGTTAGACTTACGACTTCTTTCAAACACTTAAAGTTGATCCTATCTGCATTTTCGCTATTGTTATTTCTTTTCAGCTATGTTCTCTTCTATTTGTAGCATGCGACTAAGTACTAAACTGCTGATTGAAAAATATAATGCCTCTGACCATCACTACTAAACATTTTGAGGAACTATGAGTTCTTTGCCACGACGTTGTTTAGCACGGATGTGAAAAGTGATTTCACAGTACCTTCCTTTTTTATAAACTATTAAACAGTATTTAGAAAACAACTCATGTGCAATGCACGTGCATCGTAACAAGTATAATATATATGCCATTGATGGCGAGCACTAGTTGGTCCGTATAGCAGGTATGAACACTTTGTTTAACTAAGAACAGAGGGAATCTTTCTCTAAAAAAAAAAGAATAGAGGGAATCTTCTACCCATGAGACAGGCTGGTTCACATGATCAATGTATGAACGTTGAATGCGGTGCTAGGCATTACATCAATTTGCGTACAACCAAATTAAAGAGTGAAAAGGGCTAAGAGGAGAAGGTAGAAGGCGGACATGGCTTTGGTTGGAGTGGACCTCATGATCGGAAAATTAGTTTCCATCCTAGAGAATGAAGCATCATTGCTTGGTGGTGTTTATGATGAACTCAATGAGCTCAAGCGCGAGCTGAAGAGCATGAGATCCTGTCTTGAAGATGCTGATAGAAAGAGAGCCCTCACTCAAGGAGAGAAATCATGGGTAGAAGACGTTAGAGACATGTGCAACCCTGTTGAAGATATCATAGAGGAGTTCATCTATCACATGAACAAGCCACAAAAGGGAGGTAAGTTCACAAAGCATCTCTACCGGGCAATAAAGTTCCCACAGAATCTGCTGGAGATGCATCGAGTGGCTTCCAGATTGCAGGACATCAACAAGAGGCTCAAGTCCATTCCGGAGAGAAGGCAGCGTTACCTCCTAGATCCTGTTCAAGTTACAATCTCCAATGAAAACCAACGGAGGGTGCAAAACGACAGCGAGGCTTTACTTTTTGCTAAGGATGACCATCTAGTGGGGGTGGAAGACGATGAACGTCTACTGGTGAAGTGGTTGACTGACGAGTACCCTGGGCGCAGCGTTATTTCGGTTGTAGGAATGGGTGGTTCTGGTAAGAGCACTCTTGCTGCTAAGGTCTACAAAAACCAAATCATCAAGCAACATTTTGACTGCTGTGCTTGGATAGTTGTCTCCCAGAATTATGTCATTGAGGACATATTTAGACGCATGATTGAGGAGTTTTATGGTTCCACAAATGGAAAAGTTCCTGCAGATTTGAGATCCATGAGGTACAAGGAGCTGCTCAGGGTGCTTGTAGATTACTTGGCTCCAAAAAGGTACACCATTATATTGGACGATGTGTGGGATAGAAACCTGTGGACCGACATTAACGTGTCACTCCAAGATGAGGGACGAAGAAGTCGGGTCATACTCACAACACGAAAAGAGGAAATAACTTTGTCTTCTTTTGGAGTTAAAAGCTATGTTCACAACATCACACCATTAAAGCCTAGTGATTCGTGGGATCTCTTCTGTGTGAAAGCATTCTCGAGCAGATCTTGTCCAGAAGAGCTTCAACACATGGCCACCGAACTTATTAGAAAGTGTGGAGGACTACCTCTTGCACTTTTGGCTCTGGGCGGTGTCATGTGTTCGAAGAAAACATTGTCAGAGTGGATTGATTTTAGTAGCGGCTTGAACCGGGAACTGAGAAATAACCCTGGTCTAGAAGTAGTCAAGGGTATCCTGTTCCTCAGCTTCAGTGATTTGCCATACCAACTAAAACGCTGCTTCTTGTACTGCTCTATATTTCCAGAAGATTATCAAATGTACCGAATGAAGCTTGTTCGACTGTGGATCGCGGAAGGTTTTATTGAGCACGATAAGGCTAAATCGCCTAAACTCTTAGGAGAAGAATATTTCGAGGAACTTGTTCATCGAAACATGCTTCAAGCTGTAAGCAGGACACACACAGGACAGCCAATAACATGCCAGATGCACGACTTGGTGCGGGAGCTTGCTCTCTCGATGTCGGAGGCAGAGAAGTTCAGTGTCGTGTACAATGGAGAAGGAAGTGACGAAAAGGTCAGTTCAGCACCTCGGTTGTCTATTCAAACAACGTCCAGAGAGATAAAATCAATCACAGGCCTGGCAAAGGTTCGATCTCTCTTTGTGTTTCTTGCTAACTTGATCCCTTTATCTTCTGCTATTACTTTACCAACTGGGTTGAGATTGATCAGAGTCTTGTATCTAGAAGATGTACCGATTGAGAAATTGCCTGACGAATTTGGAGACCTTTTTAATTTGATGTACTTAAACTTGAAAGGAACCAAGTTGAAGGAGCTTCCAAAATCCATAGGAAGGCTCCGCAATTTGCAAACTCTAGACATTAGAGGCACAAAGATAGACGTTGTACCAGATGGGATTGGAAAGTTGCAAAAGTTGCAGAATATACATGCATATCATGACAATCCTAATGTCGATAATTTCTGTTTTGTTTTTGGCACAACATTTCCGTCAAGTATCTGCAAGCTGCATGGCTTGAAAGTCTTGGACTGTGTCACAGCCGCACCAAGTTTGTTGAAGCAACTGAGGAACATGACGGAGCTTATAAGCTTTGGCATAACAAACGTGAGAAAAGAAGATGAAAAGGATCTTTGCATCTCCGTCCAAAGTATGTCTCGGCTTTGCAATTTATTTGTGATGGTTAGCGATGAGGAGGAGTACCTTAAAATGGATTCACCCTCTTTTGCTCCTCCTGGCATTGACACTCTTGTTTTGGTAGGAAAACTTGAAAAGGTACCACGTTGGTTTTGTTCACTTCAGAACCTTACAAGTCTCTATTTACATTGCTCCAAGTTGATTGAAGATGTGCTTCCTCACATCCAAGCACTGGCCAACTTAGGGGAACTTGCACTTATCAATGCATATGCTGGAAGAAAATTATGCTTCTCGACAGGGTTCAATAAACTAGTATGTCTGTACTTTCGCAGTCTATCAAAGCTAGATGAGATAATTATAGAGAGGGGTGTAATGCAAGGTCTCCAGAGAATTTATGTAGGGAACTGCACGGAGTTAAAGGTGCTGCCTCGAGGTATCGAACATCTTGCCAGTCTTGAAAAGTTAGATTTGGTATCACCTGTGTCAACGGAGCTTTTGAATAGCATACGAGGTGAAGATAGTGTGGACCGCTCAAGGGTTCGACACATACCTGAGATAAACCATTTCTTTGAATCGGACTCTGGGATATCCCATGAAAGCTTGTCCGGGTCGGACATCAAGAAGGTGAGAAATTGATCTGCTTGCTTTCTGGTGGTTTTTATGTCCAGTTCAAATCGAAGAAACTCATTGTTAAGGTTATTTGCTGACCTCTTCTTTGTCTGTTCATGAAAGGATAATGTGAACCTCTATGAGCTGTACACGAGGACGTCATTGATCTTTGGAGTGGAAAGATTGATGGGAGCATGATCTATGGAGAATATTAACGTGACTAGATGACCATTTTTGTGCCTCTGTGACGCAATGTGCATGTGGCCGTTGTTGGCTCATACTCGGTATATCTCTTCGCGATCACATTGATTTGTTTGTCCTTTGCATAGAGAATTTACCCGTTTCAATTAGAATGCAATATTTGGTTTTGATGTGCACAGTTGCTTTGAAATTAATTTCTTGTGTTTTGGGCGCAATTTCTTTCTGGAGTCACATGAGGGGATGCATAAAAAGGTTTTGGGTAAATTACACACGGCCCCCCTGAGGTTTGCCTAAATTACACACGGACCCCCCTATCTTTTTTAATTACTCTCCGCTCCCTGTGGTTTGTCACTGTCTTACATAAAGCCCAGTTCCGTTAAAGAACCGTTAAGAAAAATTAGGGCACCTTTCAATTATTATGATATCCCCAAAATACCCTTTTCTTCTTCTTCTTTACAACCCAATGCTTAACGACTGCCGCCGATGCTCCGCCACTGCCGCCGACGCCTCACCAGAGGCGCGGCCTTCGACGTTCTTGGAGAGGACCTGATCAGATCTGACGACGCATCACCACGCGCTTCGTGTCTACTTATACGCCCAGCAATGCCAAATCTGGACTTTTTTTCTTTTTTTCAGATCTGCTGTTCTAGAGATAATCAGAGCATCATGGTGGGTTTTGATCTGAGGGAAGGAGGCGGATATCAGGGTTCGCGTTTGACTAGAAATGCACCTAGGATAACGGTTCGTGGTGTTTATGTTCGGGCTGAGAGGGCTGTTCGTGGAGGCGTTACAGCTCCCGTTTTGGCAAGGTTGGTCGGGATTTGGGCACCGGCAGGCCTGTTTGCGGTGTTCGGCGTTTGTTCGGTGCTCTTTCCGGCGGCTTAACTGTTGTCGTCCTTCGCCGGCAGCTGCTCCGGACGTTTCAAGCTCTCCCCGCAGATTTCGTGGCCACCGTTTCTGGGTTGAGGTTGCGGTTGACGATGGGGCACTCGCCAGACCGTCGCGAACCATGGTGTAAGACTCCTGCTTGGACTCCTCGTCCACCTCGGACATCTTCGGCGATCAATCGGATCTGAACTGGAAGGCAAGGATCTGAACCGAATTTGACACAAACACCGTTGTCATGGATTACCGATTGGAGATGGCCTTGGTGCTTGTCGGCCTGGAGCTGGGCAAGCTCGGCGAGCTCGGCGAGGCGCTGTTCGAGCGAGGAGGCAAGCCGTGAGTGCTGTGATTGGATCTGCGGTGAACTCGGAGGAGAGGGAGACGTGCTTCTGCTCGAAGATGGAGCAGGTCTGCTCGGCGGTGATGGAGGCGGCATCAGCCTGGGCGGTGACCGTGATGGGGCAGGGGCGCGCTTGCGGCGCTGCTTGCTTGGCTTCGTGTGTGTGTGTGTGTGTGAGAGAGAGAGAGAGAGAGAGAGAGAGGGAGGGGTAAATTAACTTGTTTCTCAGGGGTATTAGCGTCATTTTCTTACTTCTGTTAATTCTTTGAACGGAAAAATAAAAAAGTGTAGTTTAGTGTAATTAAAAAAGATAAGGGGGTCCGTGTGTAATTTAGGCAAACCTCAGGGGGACCGTGTGTAATTTACCCAAAAGGTTACATCCAGTCATGGCTTATATTTCTTGATAGGTGGATTGGTACTTTCAGGAATGTTCTGAATTGCTGGTTCAAATTTTAGAATTCAGATCACCCATTGAGCTCTGCAAAAGGAGACTCAGCACATTGTGCATAAAAGAAAATGAGGCTAACCTCATATCTGCCCTTTTTGCCATGCTGAGGTACTGCCACGACACTGCTAGTTTTGGCAGGCTGCAAGGGTGAAGTTAGTGACTCGACATGTTTTAGCTAATTGCTTAGTAGGCCTGACAAAGAATACCCAAAAGGTAGCTATTAGCCAACATCCATATCAAAGAACAAAGGCAAGAGCATATGCATCAGTCAGGTTCACATACTTCTACAAATGGCGTAGACATACACACTTCGTGGTCACTTCTGCACTAATCAGGCAACAACAGTAGCACAGTACAACTGTTGTAACACTCACTAACACGTGACCACACAACCGTTTATCAACCTGCAACCGTTGTCCAGCAAACGAGATCACTTAGGAACCTGTAGCATATGGGAGGCAAGATGCTACTGGCCTTGACGTTCTGGAAATTTCAGCTATCTGTTGAAGAAGGCGAGGGGGGGGGGGGGGGGGGGGGGGGCAGCAACATAGTTCTGTCATTGTTAGAGAAAGATAGAGTTTCTCATCTGATTTCGCATGACTTCTCTGTAACAGATTCACGACTCTTATGCCGAAAGGGTGGTTACAAATTGAAATTTCAAAACACTTTCAATGTTTGAGCAGTGAACTAAAAAAAAAAAAAAACCGTTGCTAATTGTAAGGTTTGAAACAAACATATGAAAGATGTTCTAGATGACTTCATTTGGACTTGGCGTGAGAATTTCTTCTTCTAGCACTTGATTGCCGTTGATCTCAATGTCCCTTCTCTTCTACCGCCGTATGTTATATTCCCCACTTCTTAAAAATCATCCTTGTCCTCAAGGATGGGAAACCAAGCTGCCCATCATTTATCATTTTAGTTCTTTCCACCCGGATCAAACACAAATGTCGCGAGGGGTCTCTTAGCAGATGCACCAACTTCTTCTGACCAGATTCATTGTTCACCTCTTCAAGCATACTTGATTGTGAGTCCATCTCTATAAGCACAACAGCGCTAATCCTCAAGAACAATTTTGCTGAGGCACCATTTCTAATTGCGGTTCATGTTATACGGAGGAGTTGTGCTTCATTTTCCATTGTATTTCGGCAACGATGTTTCTTGGAGACTGTATTTCCTCCAGCTCAGCCATGCTAAGCACTAAAAATAGCTTCATCGACGAGCCATCCAACATTGCTGTAAGCCGCTTGATTCTGCCACCAATTTGGAAATGACAAGTAATTTTCCCATAGGGTCAACAAAAAGTATGTACTAGCCTTTAACTTGAAATGCTGCTCTTCCTAAATCAGTGTAATCAGCTCTGTAAGTGCTTGTGGAACCCCTTTGGCTGCCTTTGAGTAACCAACAATCTTGAGCCATGAACCCCTAACGACCATTAGCCAATCTGTGCCTTGTGAGTCATGAGTGACAAGTTTCATGCTCCCTTCAATAGGTGCAGCTGCCGAAAGAACACTGCTGTCCAAAAAAGAATTGAAAATGTATCTTGATGGTTGTGAGGGTGAAGAAATCAAGGTGAAACAGAGATGTGCCAGAACTGCAACAACTCCAGCATGGAATCCTATATTTTCCACTCTCCATTGACAGGCATCTTTCTTCTTTGTCACCAAGTCAGTATACGCAGCTAGAACTTTCCATGCTGTGATCCGAATTCTATGCTAATGACAAATATCAAATACTCCCTCGTTGCAATCTCTCTGTACTACCTGCTCTTCCTTGTTACACCATCTACAGCTATTAGGATCAACATAGTCTTGGGGTGACCAAACACCACTAGATAAAGTGTAAAGTTAGTCAGATCCTCCTCTTCCACTGAACATATGTTGAAGGACCTCATTTCAACATATAAAACAAGACTTTGAAGTCCTTCATATCCTATGATTGACACTGCCATTTCCATTAAGATCATCTCGAGTTCATGCACCACTGAGATGTCAATCTCAGTCATTTCTAGCCCCCATGAAACTAGCCATGACAATAGGACTTGCACACCCATCAAAGCATGCTGTAGAACTCTAGCTTCATGCTACTGAAGCTTATATGGTGTTTGTAAAATAGCACCTGAAACATACCAGCAGCAATAGGGGTGAGTTCCCTGCCCTTTTTTTACAGTCACACACACTAATGTATGCTGGTCTCCACTGTTAAGCATTACCAAAGTTTCCAAATCTGTGCGAATTGTGAATTGTGATGTCCTTCACTTGCAAATTGAGAAGCACGTGCACCATTCATTAGAATAGCTATAATTAGCAAGCCGAGCAACTTTGCTTCAGAAGCAATCCCTTTCCCATATTTTCCACCACCTATTCCCTCTTCGCAGTCACCAAGGCAATTTAGAAGGAAGTCACTACCGTTCGCCAAAACAACAGGAAAATCATACATGTAATGACAAGTTTCAGCTTATCCACCATCCAAACAAGAATTGACAATAGTGGAGTTCCAACGCTTGCACTCGGGTTTCCGTGAATAAGAACATTGCTCCGAGTATTGCCATCATCATGTGAGTAAGCAGTATTCCAAGTTCAATCAGCTAGTCTGATAAGTACCAATCTAGTCAATTCTAGAGACATTTTCTCAAATGTCTTTATTATGTCAATGTATAGAGCATCTGGTGCTCTTATTCCGAATAATGAACTTTACTTACAGTGTGTAAGGCTAAGTGCGTTACAGTAGGGGGTTGAAACCAAGAACAACTTACCGCGGGGATCAAAGTTAAAGGTGGAATGGCGCCGCATAAAAATAATTTGCGGCGAAGACCCAGATATATGTACACGACCTCTGCATATAGAATAATCCTTTTGGTAAACCTCAATAAAAATCTGCTTCCCGGTTGGGAGCAGGTTGCCGGTTAACTTCTCTGAGATTGAAGCGTTTATTCCTCGTAAAGCTAGGGTGATGTAATTCTGCAGATCGTGGACGCATTTTAACATACAGGTTCCGCACGACTCGATGATGGATATAGTTTGAACATGGAATTGTGTACTCACTCAACTGACCTGTCCCTAATCTCAGATGTTGATTCAGAAACGAATAGAAATGAGCAATTGTTAGTGAGCATTTTCTTGGACCTTTCAGCAAACACCTTGGCTTCCCACGTAACTTCCCTGTGTTTGGCCACAAAAATGGCTGTTGATAAGGTCAAAGGACTTCATTTATGCACCAGAACTTTGATTGAGACCGCCAACAAAGATTTGACAATGATCTCCTCAGAAGCCTCTCGTCCAAAATAAATTGAAGCCCAACACCTGAGTAGCTCAAATTCATCAGAATATTTATGGATGAGTGAAGTTTGTTGTTGATACAAGAAAAGGTTCATCAAGGAAATACCGTGTCATTGCTCAACCTGTCAAATATCTACTCCGGTCAGATTTCGACCTTGAGTTCGGCACTCGATTTCACAACAAGGCAGAGCAGTAATAAGTTGATTCTTTTCATCATCATCATCCACTGTACTGACCTGTTGTCTATTGGTCGAAATTTGAGTGGAGAAATTGTAACCAAAACGAGGCTCACGCTGGAGTTGGCTATGGCTAGATTTACCTCGATCTGCTGAGTGACGAGGTGGAGGTTCTATTTTGGAACATGAAGTTCCTCAACTCAAACTTGAGTGTTCTGAAACTCCGGCACAAAGCAGAGTTGGTCCTCAGTATATGTCCAATGGAGGCTTCAACCAAACCAGACATGACTGCTAATTCGGGCTGTTGGGAAGGTGGTCGGGCTGGTGGAGGCAAAAATGGTCTTTTAATAGGAGGCAAGATGCTACTGACCATGATGGTCGGGAGATTTCAGCTATGGTGTGTGACCGTAATTGGTAGAATTGTTCAATTGGAGGAGAAGAAGAAAGCTAAAGAGATGCACCAGAGTTCTGTTAGTGTGTGTTCGCGAGTGAGAGTGAGAGAGAAAGAGGAGTTTCTCATCACTTTTCACAGACTTTCATGTAATAGATTCACGTCTCTTATGGTGGTCGAAACTCTATCAATGTTTGAGCGGTGAGGGGGGGGGGGGGGGGGGTGGGGGGGGGTTGTTTCTTGAGGTACAGGCGTATCCATTAGTTTGGATAAATTACACTTATATCCGTTAACCGAAAATGCATAACGATTTTGACGAAAGACCCGATTGCCCCTAAATGAAGTTGAAATTCCATCTTCTTTAATATTTTTTTTCTCTCTCACCCTTTATCTGCCCTGTCCTCATTTCACACAACCGCAGCTTCTCGATGGACATCTTCACCTTCACCGAAATCGACACCTTCCACTGGCTCCTCGACATGAACACCTTCCACCGGCCGTATAGAACCAGTCCCCACCCTCGCCTTTCCTTTCCTGGGGCGTCGTGACTTTGGCCTGGCCCTTGGCGGTGTTGTTGCTGCCCTAGCAGTAGCCAGGTGGGCAAATGGAGTTGACAGCGGCAGACACTGCCCTTGTCTCGGCAAAGATCGGGTGTCGGACGCCGCCCCTGTCTCCAGCTACAATGTCGCTGCCTTCGCTTGACGTGGCGATGGAAAGGAAGATCGAGCGGCTGGCAATGAAGGTCGGGGTGGGGCGACAGAGGGGGCTACGGGCTGCAGGTGTAGGGCGAGGGAGGTGCGTTGGCTGCCGACGGGGCGAGGGAAGGGGGCTGCCGGCGCGTGGGGGAGGATTTCAGATTGAGGAAAATTGAAACTTTAATTTGCAGAAGTGTAATTTGCAGATTAAGAAAAATTATGGTTTTGAAACTCTAATTTGCAGTTTGAGATAAATTAAGGTTTTGAAACCCTAATTTGCAGATTGAGAAAAATTGATGAAAAAGACTGAGCAATGATAGGGAATAACCAATTTTAGGGTTTTAAAACCCTAATCTTGTTTGAAATCTTAATTTAAAAATTTTAAAAATTATTTGATATATACAGTACAAGGGACTATTGTCATTTTAAAAATACGTATTGATGACATCATAAAAAAAATTATATTTTTTTAACGGAACCTTGACGAATGGACATGGCTGATACATTTTAAAAGTTTTTTGTCACAATATTTACATTTTAAAACTTATTGTCCTTGAGTGTAATTTTACCCTAACCTTAAGGACATTGTTGTAATTATCCAAAAAAACTGAAAAACTGTCGCTAATTGTCAAGATTAAAACAAACATATCAAAGTGACAACTGAGTTCTCACTTATATCACCCTTGATAACAGCAGTTCGCATTATGACTTTAGAATTCACAACACTTGGTGTCCTAACGCCTAGGTTTTCACTACCAAAATGACAAGATCATCTAAAAATTCTCTCATAGAAATCGACTTGACAGGTTCATTGGAAGGATTGGAAAGCAAATTCGAAACTTATGATTTTTGTTTTGGATCGGTAGATACGATGTTTGTCGATTTGCAGAAGAACTATTCAGATACAAAGATTGATTTGATGTCAATGGTGTCTCAAATCAATTGTCGTTCAGAAGCCCTTGTGAACCTTAAACAACCATTTGAAGCAGAAATGGGCAAAGATAGTCATACACCCCACCTCAGCTCCACACAACACTGCATTAGCACCAGCTCTGAAACTCAGGTAACTTCATGCCTAAACCACAAAAGTTGAATTTTCCTAGATTTAATGGGGATAATCCTAGTTAGTGGGTGAGGAACTTTGAGCAAGGTAAGGTGTGCAGTGGGACAAATTTGTGGAAGACTTGGATATAAGATTCTCCAATGTCAATTGAGATATTGGAGTTTTAATTAGTTAAAATAGGCAGTTACAGTTAGGGAATACTGTAGTTATTTTGATGAGTTAAGGGCACAAGTAGTAGAGGAGTTTAAGAGTTCTATTGGGGGAATGAAACCTGTAATCCGAAGTAGGGTAGGACAATTTGAGGTGAGTAACTTGTCAAAAGCTATTCACATTTCTTTTCTAGGAAGGAGGAAGTAGCTATATCCACCTTGTTTAAGTAGGCCAAATATCCCAGCCATTAACCCCTCCTGTAACACCCCAGTTTTTTTTTTATTTTTTATCAGGATACTTGTGTAAGTACGAAATAGAATGTATTGTGACTTTGAATTAAATAGTGGGCCTATAAATCAATTTAAATTTTTCTTTGTGGAAAGTGGGTTATACTTTTGGGATTAGATGATCCAATTTAAATTTGGGCTTTAGTTTGACCCATTTTTAAAGTTAGAGAATTTTGGGACGTAATGGGTATTTTGCAATTCTTATTGTGTTAGGAATATAATTACATTCATTTTAGGCCAATGACTTATATACTATAATTCCTAGGAGCATCACAAACTTCAGAAGAGCTTCCAAAGAATCTCTAGGAAGAACACTCTTGAGATTTTGGTCATTACATTGAGGTAAGAGCTTATTTTGATATTGGGATTGAGGTTTGTGATAAGAAGCACATAAGCTATTGTGATTGATGGAGTCTAATTGAAATTTTGGGTACTATTATATTAGGGTTTCTGATATAATTTGTTTGAGGAGATCAAGACTTGGAGTTGATCGATTTGCGCAATTGAAGTAAGGGTTTTCTCACGCATTTATCCCATCTGAATTCTGATTATCGATCAGTTCGTCAATTGATTTGTTGTTTAAAGAGATCTATTGATTCTTTAGAACCCTAATTACATTCTTGATCGTTATGCTAGATAGTTCCTTATACTTCCGATTATTGACTTTGATTCGTGATCTTTTTGTTGTAAATCTTTATAACAACTTTAAGAGTCCATAACTTTTTCTTCCTTTGTCCAATTTCAGTGTTCTTACACTTTTTGAAAACCTGAGATAGTATACTACAACTTTATAGTTTTGCGTTTTCTGAAATTCCAAGTGATCAATATTCAAAAATAGACCTAAACATTTTTATGCTTATTTTTTTTACCAATTCAAGTCATCCAACTTCGATTAACTGTATCTTATTTGTTTCTCATTGGTTTTTAATGATATTGGACATTATGAAATCCTTGAAGAGTATTATTAAACTTTTTAGTTTAATATTTTATCAGAATCCATTTTGTTCTTGGTCAGAATTGAGTTTTGAAAGTTATTTGTCAGTGTAGACCTTTCGGTTTTTGACACTGTAAATCAGCCCACTTAGATTTGTTCTATCTCATTTGTTTCTCATTGGTTTTTCATGATTCTAGAAGATCTGGAAACCTTAAAGAGTCCTCTTGAACTTCTTAGTCTTATGTTTTATCAGAATCTATCTATGTTCTAATCGAAATTCAGTTTGAAAGTTATTCATTGGTGTAAAAGTTGTTGTTTGACATTGCAAATCAGCTTACTTTGACTTACTCCATCTTATTCGTTTCATATCCGTTTTTAATGATTTTAGACATTAACGAGTCCTCTTCCTTTGAGTTATCTTAGAATTTTTTTTATTTCATTGTTGAAGTTAGCCCATGAATAAAACTATTCTCCATAGAATCGTGTGAACGAGAATGACTTTGTCGGCTTCTAACTCTTGGTGTTTATTAAGTTGATTTGGTATATGTTTTTATATCTGGGGCCAGCCATGTCACAGTGTATGTGACTTATCTATTTTTGACTTACCCACGTGGATTGGAACGTGGGCTAGCTCAGCGGGATGAGCTAGAGATCGCGATCTTACTTTCTGAACCTTGTCTCACGTGTCAGTGATGGCACGTGTGACACATTTTTGAATGGCTCACGTGGTCTTCATCTCTTGTACTGATTGAACATTTGAATTTTGATATATGATCTATTTGAAGACATTTTCGAACTTATCTGAAGTATTATTGATTTCACTTGAGTCTTTTTGAAATATAAGATATCGGTCTCAGAACTTGTGGAAACGTTTCGAACCTAATTTTGTATTGTTTTAAACACATCGAAACCTTTTGACCCACTACAAATTCAGTTATATATGTTAATTCCTTACTTTGACATTGTATTGTCCGCTAGTATGAGATATTTGACCTTGTTGCTAATCTAATTTCTGAATTGAAAATTAGTGCATTCGTTTTGGTATTTGCCATGCACCTTAGTATCGTATTTTATCAACTCCAAGTACTATTATCGATATAGCGTACTTTGTACTCTGTGGGTGGGTGCGTGCGATTGTCTTTACTGGGCTTTGTGCTCACCCCCCCCCCCCCCTTACTTTCAGGTTATCAGCCGGTGTTTGGAGTTGTGCAAAGGATTATAAGGCATGGCTAAGTAAGAAGCTTTTTAGGGAAGGATTTTCCTTTTATATTTATTTTCGAATAGATTTTGCCTTAGATTTTATTTTGGAGCTCCGTGTAGGAGTAATTGAGGTCAATGTAACTGTTTTAAGCCGGCGTGAAATTTATTGATGTTTCTTGGAGACTTATTCTTATATTCTTAAAATTTAATTGGGAAATTTATTGATGTTTCTTGGAGACTTATACCAAAATTGGGAGACTTTTGGTTAGTTTGAGGTTTTCTGTCTTTGTTTATTTGAAATTAACGCTTCGAAAAAAATAGGAGCATTATACCTCCCAATTAACCTTCTACCATGTAAGACTTCAAACTCAATCGACCAAAAACAATCACTGCACAGAACTAACCTAGACCCTTGCAACCTAAAGCCATAAGAAGCAAAAGAAACAACTCCCATCTCTTAATCCAACCAAATGCCTTCCACCTACGCCCATACGCTCCGCTTCAAAACCACCCAAACCCTCAATCACATGCCCCCTGATAAATAGCAGTGAAAGAAAGAACAAGGGCTTTGTTTCTGGTGTAATGCTAAATTCACACCAGGGCACCAAAAGACATGCCTAAAAAGATTGATTGCCATGCTTATCTCTGACCAAAAGCCTGAGTGGTTGGAGTTGGAACAAGAAGTGGAAAGGCATATGACAGATGGTAAGAGAAAAGAAGGATTGCCTGAAATTAGAGTACAAGCCTTGGCTGGAAATTCCACCCACACCACTATGAGAAACAGTAGATGGGTGGATAAGAAACCATTCACCATACTTGTGAACACAGGGTCCGCAGATAATTTCATGGACCCAAAATCTACTACTAGATTGGTTTGTTGTTTAGTTCATATCACGTAACTCGCAATAGCAGTTTCCAATGGACCAAAAATACAATGCAATTCAGTGCGCTCAAGATTTAATTGGACTACGAGAGGTAAATTATTCTCCACTGATATGAAGATAATGCCTCTTGGAGGCTGTGATTGTGTATTGGGAGTGCAGTGGTAAAAACATTGGGGAATATTAATTTTAACTTTGACAAAACATACAATTGCCTTCAATTATCAAGGCAAGGAGGTGTTGTAAACTAGAATTTTGGTAACTAGAAACTACTATCAAGATGATTTCATGCAAGGCAATGGCAAGAGTTTTGAAGAACAATGTGGAAAGTTTTTTTGGGCAGATTTATGCCATCATTTCTAACATTACCCCTGTTGCTGCTTGAATATTGATCGAGAACCACAGCTGGGAAATGGACCTGCAAAATAGAACACAGAGTGACCACCAGGGATGTTCCGGTGGAGGATGCTCCGATGCTAAAGTCAGAACGTCGCCACTAGGGTAGAGCTCTGAATAGCAGAAAATGTACTGAGTGTTTGTGTGCGTGAACTTGTTTCCGTACCTGGGATAGTCCCCCTTTATATAGGCATCGACTGAAGAGTCCTGGTTGACTTACATGTCTATGCAGATAGTCCTTAGCCCCAATTAATTGGGATTAGATTAGGATCCTTATAAGATCTGGACTCTGCTGACATGATAACCTCAGAATCCAAGATAAGATTGACTCGAGTCAACCTTGCCACGTGTCGATATCTGGTTGGGCAGATATTTCCAGCTATATCATAATGCCCCCCACTTTTTTAGCCAAAATTCTTGGCTGAGAAAGTGTATTCCGGGTGTCTTGAGACACGCATCAAATTTTTCACGGACCTTTTCTTCCTCTTGTAAGCACAAATAATATTTTCTCCGATCTTTTTGCTGACCAAAAAGTGCCCAAAGGCCAAAATAACTAATCTTTTGTTGCATAAATAGCATTCTGAAATTATTCGGAATTTTTCTCGTATGTTTCCGAATTTTTCCTTGAATTTTCTGCTTGGACCAAGGCTTGATCGGGAAGTGGGCTCGGGCTTGCTATCCAGGAGGCCTGCTCGGGATGTGGACTCGGACTTGCTGTCCGGGAGGCCTGCTCGGGAAGTGGGCTCGGACTTGCTGTCCGAGAGGCCTGCTCGGGAAGTGGGCTCGGATATGCTATTCGGGAGGCCTGCTCGGTAAGTGGGCTCGGACTTGCTGCCCGGGAGGCCTGCTCGGGAAGTGGGCTCGGATATGCTGTTCGGGAAGCCTGCTCGGGAAGTGGGCTCGGACTTGCTACCTGGGAAGCCTGTGCGGATGGCCTCCCTTAGACGCGGGCCTTGTGGCTGAAAGGCCCACTTTTGTTGAAGTCCAAAATCTTGTTTAGGAAAAGGAAACAGAGCTTCCAGGCGCGGCCAGAGAGAATCGATCACTTGATCGCGTGCATATAAGGCGCAAAGATTACCACTGGGCTGGTCGGCCACTTGCTATTATCTGAGTACCAAATATATTTAAACTCTTACTTAGAAACTTGGAAAGTCCATAACTTCTGCCCGGGAAGCCTGCTCGGGAAGTGAGCTCGGACTAGTTGTCCGGGAAGCCTGCTGGGACCTGCTGTTCGGGCTTGAAGACTGGAAAGGCCCATTTTATTCTTCTCTTTTTTTTCTGTTCGGTCATGCTGTGCGGGCTTCGCCCTGATGGTGGGAAGGCCCATTGGCTTGCTGCTCGGGAAGCAGGCTCGGACTCAGGGCTTGCGGTGCGGACCTGCTGCGCGGACGGCCCAATTTCTCTGCTTGGTCTTGAAGTTATGTTCTGGCCTGTTTCCTTGCAAAAAACGGAACTTTTCTGAAACTGCTAGGAGGTCTTGAACTCCTGACCACGCGCACGCATGAGGCATGGCATTCCGTTGGGTTGCTCGTCTACTTTTGGCACTTCCGAGCAGAAAACTTATTTAAACTATCAGTTCAAATTTTGAAAGGATCACAACTTCTTGGTCGGACTTCCGTTTGAGGTGATTTTATTTTATTTTATTTTATTCCAAGTAGTTTCTCGAGCTCTATCCATAGAAAATCATATTTTCTTCAAAAGAGTTCAGATGCAAGCTCTACTCAAGAAAACTTCTTTGACTTCCATGTAAGAGATTTCTTTAATTAAACTTCCTAGAACTCTGCTCGTAGGTTTTGCTCGGAAAAAAGAAAGCCTCAGAGCTCTACGAGTGAACTTGACTCGCCTAGGCTACTCGGGAACTTTGCACTGCCGTGCTGCTCTGGCGTTCTACTCCGGGTAAGATGCTTGAGTGTCTTGCTCGGACAGGCTGTTCGGGGAACCTATTCAGATGCGCCTACTCGGGCATCCTTCTAGGATGCAGAGTGCTAGTGCGAGGTGCTTGAGCACCCTGCTCGGGCACTTTGTTTGGACATGGAGCTTGGAAGCAAGGTGCTTGAGCACCTGCTCGGACGAGCTGCTCGGGAACTCTGTTCGGATAGCATAGTGCTCGGACGAGTGCCAGAAACTTAAGCTCCTGAGAACATTTATGATGTAAATTTCTATAAAATTGTCTGCTTCAGCTTTTTAGAAATATAAGGGAATTCAAACGAGGCGATCTGCTCGGGCGACGTGCTCAGCTGGCATCATGCTCGGGCAGACACCAGAGACTTAAGCTATCAAAAGCTTTAAAATCTAGAATCCCATTATTTTTCTAAGCATTTTGATGCCCCCTAGAGGGGTTTGACCTGTGTGTTTTTCACCTCTCCTTGGGAGGGTGTTTATGCAATTGTGTTTTTAAGCTTGTGCTATCCACATCTTGCATTATGTTTTACTTTGGCTCGAACCCTTATCGTCAGCTAAGGGTTGGCAAAGAAGCCTCGCACTCCCGCTCGGCTGAGTTTTGAATTAGCAAAGTATGGTGGGGCGACGAACTCCCACAAGGACTTTGTCGTTTCACGGGTTAGGACTATAGCTAAACCGTTCTAGATAGGACTTGAGTCCTACCTTATTACCTTATATACACTTCTTTTTTAGAAGAGTTATGAAAAAGGTGCTTGGGCTCTTGGGAGCCATTTTAATCAGCAAATGGCCATGGACGAGAAGCCTGCTCAGGCAAACTACTCGGGTGACGTATTCACGCGACACACTCGAGCGCTTTGCTCAGATTGGCCTGTATTTACTAGTTCTTGAGAACTTAGAAACAAATAAGAAGAGGTTTACTTGATCACTTTGCTTGAGCAAGAGTTTACAATCATCACAATTATGCTCAGAAAAATACTTTATTGCTTGGTTAATATACAGAAACTGCATTGGGGACTAATGTCATCCCATTTTATTCATCTAACTATCTGAATACTAGTCTAAGAATTTGAAAAAATCCTAAGTCTTACTGCGGACTGGGCAAAGTCTGAGCCTTTTGCCCTTCAAAAAAGGAGTATCTTGGCTTGGGGCAAGGTGCTACTGGTAGTAACGTCAAAGGTTCTCTTTTGTGCCATCTCAGAGGTCCTCGATGACAAGGGCTTCTTTATTCTTGTCTCGGTGTGATGCCATGTAGCATTGTCGGGCCACTATCTGGTAGCCTTTGACTTCCCCTACTCCATGTTCCGTAGGGAACTTCATCTTTAGATGATACGTGGACACCACTGCCTTTAACTGGTTCAAGGCTGTTCTCCCGAGTATGGCATTGTAAGCTGAAGGGACACGAACAACCACAAAATCTAGCATCAACTTAGCTTGAGCAGGAGGGGTACCAATGGCGACTGGTAATGCACCACAAGAAAATATGTATTTGGCGACGGAGTTTTAGCGACGGAAGGTATTCCGTCGCTAAAAATGTCTTTAAGCGACGGAATATCCCGTCGTTAAAACTCCGTTGCAAAATACTTTTACCGACGGTGTCTTCCGTCGGTAAAAGTATTTTGCAACGGAGTTTTTACGGCGGACTTTTAGCGACGGACCTACCGTCGCTAAATATTTTTATAAAATTAGTAATTTTGAGTTTTTTTTTTAAATTATTTAAACGACGGAATAAAACCGTCGCTAAAAAGTCTGTCGCAAAAAGTCTTTATAATAATACATTCACCGACGGAGTTTTAGCGACGGTGTTATTCTGTCGCTAAAGATCCTCCATTTAAAAACACATCTGGTTTCTTTCTCTCTCCCTGTTCTCTCTCTGAATACCTGCTCTCACCCACCCACCGCCGTTCTCACCTCCGGCGACCCTTCTCTACGGCGACCCAGCTCCGGCGACACTCCCGTCCCCCACCCGACGCCGCGCCACCAAGCCTTGCACTCCGGTTGTGCCACAAAGCCCTCCCCTGTCGCCGCGCAACGAAACCCACCACTGTCGCCGCGCAACGAAACCCACCACTGCCGCCGCACCACCAACGCCCCGCCGTCGTACCCACCTCGAGATTTTTTATGTCAATTGCCCTAAATTATCTGAATTTTTTGTTATTTTGTCTTCAATTTAGGTTACATGCCCTAAATTATGCCTGGTTTATTTAGATTTGTATGTCAATTTAGGTTCAATTTTTTGTTAATTTGTCAATTGCCCTAAATTAGAGTACTCATCACTAATATACTAGTTATAGTGATATTTAGGTTCATTGTATACTGACTGATACTAGTTCCGTACTGCAAGAGTGTATTTGTATGTAAGCTTTTGAAAGCATGCAGAGCTCTTCAGAGTGGCCTTTGAATGGGAAGAAGACATTTAAGGAGAAGAACTTGAGTGTGTGTGTGTGTGTGTGAAGAGATTAGTGTCAAGATTGTTTTTACGATAAACCTAATGAATTAAAAACAAACATTCGCCTAACTATATGCTACAACGTTCTGTAGAAATTCTGTAGGTTCATCGGTGATAGAAAGTAATGCAAAAGTCTACGTAACCTGCTTACATCTTAACTTATGTGGACAACTATGCTCAATCAGTTTCAAACACCTTTCCATGGTTATGACTTAATCCAAATATAGTAGTAGTAGTAGTAGTAATTAGGTGTGACATACTTCAGTTTGTGGTGCAAATATCTTTCAATTCGTAGAGAAGTGTACGTAGATGTTGGATGGTGCGTTGCATGATGCATGCACATGGGGTATCGAAGTGTACATTGGTTTACTTCTTAACAAAGGTTATTTGTTAAGATTGAGAGATGGCAAGACGTAGGCTGAACATGAAAGCTAATTTAATTAGATCCTCCTCCTCAAATGGATACTGTTAAATAAATAAAATGTTACAAAAGAGAGAGACACATATCGATCCTCAGCGCATATGGTGGAGGGAGATGCAGCAGAAGCAATGGCAGATGTTGTGGATTTTGATATGCCGAGGCACGACATTGCATTGCGTTTGCAGAGAGAGAAAAAGGGAGATAAAACTGGGGGGCCCTCCATTCTTCAATTCATCAGCTCGAATCTCAAAACAATTAAACTACTACTACTACTAGTTGTAATCGTAGTTTCATATGCAGTTTGGACTTTGGACCACACCCTTCATATTCCCATGCAGCTCCAACACGAGCTTTGCAGTGTGTTGTGTGTACCCACCCACCCACCCACCATCCCTCCCACCAACCAAACCCCCATAGCCGCCCCACCTCCCCTCCCCTCCCCTCTTTCTTTCACACACATACACACACACGAACAAAACAAGTAGCGACGACTAGCAGCGCTTGAGATCTTCTGATGTACTCTCGCCGTCTCATTTTGAGTGTCATGCTTTCGAATTTAGTTGGTTCCAAAGTATATAGCAAGCTAGTGCATTACATTTTCTTATGTATTATCCCTAAAAAATAGGGTGATCACATCTAATGCGTTTTCTTGAAACTTTTGCTTGTAGGGGACCTTTGCAGAAAATGTGTAAGTTTTATGACTTGCTAACGTATTTAATTTTTTCTTCCTTAATCAAAATGTAAAGTCAAACAAGACACTCAAAATGAGAGGGAGAGAGTGTAAATTTTACTAGGAAGATTTTGGGTGCAACCTCTGTGAGAGAAATAGCCTACGAATCCCTATTCAGTTACTAGTTATAAGTAGATATTGCTAGTGACATTTGTTGCAGACATCATTAGAGACAAATTTTAACAGCAATTTTTTAGTATCCCTATTTCGAAGTTACTAAGCATATTTAGCGACCATCATTTATCGCTATAGGGAAACAGGAGAGAGGGGAGGAATTATAGGCTTTTCCTACGTTATTGGGTTGCAACTAAAGATTTTCTTTTGAGTAATGAGTTTCAAGCAGCAAGAATATCAAAGGATTGAACAAATTAAAAGACTACAAAAGCATTTTAGCGACATTTGAAAGCTGCCAATGTGACTAACACACATCTTGTAATCTTTGCAAATTTGCAGAAGGCTGCCACCGAAATTTGAAGCTACAAGTGAAGTGGATTCATATGCTTGTAGGCAAAAAGCGGATTATATTTGGTCTAACCAGAATTTTTGGGAGCTAACCCCTTGAAAAGAGGGTGGTGGAAAAGGTGAGAATAGTTTCACACACACACACACACACACTATTCCGAAGGGCAGAGTGGCCTTTGATTGGAAGCAATATGAATAGACACCAAAACTGCACAGGAGATGGATTCCCAAAACCAAGCTTATATAAGACTACGGGAGCTGTCTTATTAGCGGTAATATGGAGCATGCGCCATAGCTTGATACTCTTACTCAGGACTTTATCGCACAACAACATTTTGCTTCTTACTTTCCGTGACATAGGTGGCTATTTGGGTGGTGAAATGATGATGTGCGTAGTTGAGATTTTTGTGGTAGTCATTTTAGCTACAACTCACTGTGGATCTGTTTTTTTAGCATCACTTTAACATAATTTGATAGATTTAATTCAGCTATGAAATTGATGCTCGTCGATTGAATAATCATCGATTGGTTTTTCATGTTAAAGTAGGTTAAATGGCTTCTGCTTCGGTGAACAGGGACGTTTTAGTCAACAGGCACTTCTTCAAGGTCATGATGCCTGGTATTCATACAGAACTTGTATGTCATCCCGCTTTCTCTATGTTTTCGTGTGTGTTAAAATTTTTATCTTTGGTTAAAAACTTACATGTCTTACTGTATTATGAATATGTTAGGCCATACCGGTAGCATTTTGGCGATTGCTTACCACATTGAGATTTGAAGCAACTTTAACCAGCCGTAAGGGGTCATGGCTTGTTAAATTGAAGAAGAAGATTGGCCAAGAGGTTCTTTGCTTCGAAGAGGGTTGGAACGAATTTGTGCAACAACATGACCTCCATCTAGGAGACTTTGTAGTCTTTCAACACATGGGGCAAATGCGTTTTCAAGTCAGCGTGTTTGATCAAAGCACTTGTGAAAAGCCTTTCCCCTAATGTTGAACTATGAGGCGTAATTAGACAATATTTTAAATTAATCGCATCGGATATGTACATTTTGAACAATGTTGTGAACATTGACTATTTGTTTGATAATTTTAGGTTGTTAATTGTGATTATTGATCGATGATTTGTTAATTGATGATTTTAGATTGTTAATCGTGCATTTGATATATTGAGATTGTTGACGGAGGATGGGACTCAATTGGTTTGAATTTTTTATTACAGGTTTGGGCATTAAAAAATTAAAAAAAAATTTAAAAAATGACTTTAACTTTTAGCGACGGATTAATTCCGTCGCTAAACATTTTATCCCGTCGCTAATTTCGTAAAAAAGAAAATAAATTAAAGTACGTAAAACATAATTAGCGACGGATATTCCGTCGCTAATTCAGAAATAAATCCGTCGCCAAAAGTTCTATATTAGACGACGGATTTTTTAATTCCGTCGCAAAACTTTTAGCAACGGCCTTTTATACGAGGGACTTTTAGCGACGGTAATTCCGTCGCTAAAAGTTTTAGCGACGGAATATAGGCCTTTAGCGACGGGAAAATCCGTCGCTAAAGACCTTATTCCTTGTAGTGATGCAATGATCCCTTCGACTGCAACATGGTGGTTTGAGAAGCCGTAGAGGGGTGTATCCATCTTGCGCAGTCGATCAGACGGGATGTTCATCTTCTGGAAAGCTTCATAAAAAAGTACCTCGGCTGAACTCCCGTTATCAACTAAAATCCTTTTGACATCAAAATTACCCACTTGGAGTGTGACAACCAACGGGTCATCGTGGGGTATTTTTATATCCCCTATGTCATCCTCCGAAAAGGAAATTGTGGGCACCAATGCCATCTTCTGTGTCTTACTTGGGGATTGACTTGTGATGCACACTTCTCTTGCATAGGCTTTGCGACCCCGTCCGGAAGAACCTCCTGCTGCAATGCCCTAAGAGATTGTATTGATGGTGCCCGCATTCTCTTGCCTCTCTTCTCTTCCCTCTACAATGGGAGTCGCTTCTCTCCTATCATCTCTGCGTGCGATGTATTTCTTCAAGTGTCCATGCTTGATGAGGGCCTCAATTTCACGCTTAAGCAATTCGCAATTGTTGGTAGTATGGCCATGATCGTTGTGGAATCGGCACCACAGACTCATGTCCCTATTGCCTGGAGCTGATCTCATTCTTTCTGGCCGGTCAAGAATCTCCTTGTCCCCTATCTCATGAAGGATTTGCAATGGCTGGGCATTCAGGGGCGTCAAGTTCCTCATGTTGAGTGGCTCTCTAGGATGCCTCTCGTGTCACTTCGAACGCTTGGAATTCCTTCTGCCTCCAGGACTAACCTCACGAAAAATGTTTCCCTTGCTCTTGATCATTGTCGTTTCGATGCCCCTTATGCATTTCTAACTATTCCTCGGCTTGGATATACTTGTTGGCCTTATCTAATAGTGCGCTCATGCTTCCAAGGGGACTTTTGTTGACCGCGAATGCAAATTTGGATTAGGTCGGAGGCCGCGCAGAAAGGCCGTGTATTTTACCGACTCATCCAAATTGTCGATCTCTAGCGTCGCTGCATTGAACCTCCTTAAATAATGTGACAGGGATTCATTCTTTTCCTGCACCACGTTGAGAAGGCTTGCGGAGTTTTTCCTTTTGGTGCGGCTACTCACAAAATGCTTCTGGAAAATATCAGAGAGTTGAGGAAATGAGTGAATGGACCTTGGCTGCAGGGACTTGAACCACGCATGCGCAGCCTTCCTCAAGGTGGTTAGAAAGGCCTGGCACATGACAGCGTCGGAGACTTGGAGGAGTAGCATGTTCGTCTGAAATTGGTAGACGTGCTCTCCGGGGTCCCCATTCCCATCATACAAATCACATTGTGGAATCCAAAAATTCGGAGGGAGTTTTGCTCACTCAATTGTCTTGGATAAGGGATACCCAAAATCTTCCCTTGGGGGAGTGAATTCTTATGGGCGGGGCTCGGAGACTATTTTTCGAGAAGTTTGCCCTTGGGAGGGTACTTCTCGTGTATCGCAACAAATCCATCCTTGAGGACATCGTCTTTTGTCTCCGCGGTGTCGGCTACGAGCTCCTTCGTTCGGAATGAGAGACGAGTTCGTGTTGTCTTCTACTGATGTCTCACGACGGAAGCAGAAGCCACTTCTAGTAACATGTTCTTTGACTTCCTGTCTTGGCCGATAACTAGGATCAGCCTCCGAGCTGTATCTCCGACCATAACTTGACCTTGAGGTCAATCTGAGACGAAGGTCACTCGGGTCTAGGTGTGGCTGATTGGTGGAGGTCACAGGGGCAACCACTTCAAGCGTTTTCTGTAGGGTGCTCACCACGCCCTTAAGTTCATGGATTTCCTTTGTCAAATTCGCTTTTGGTGTGTTGAACAACTTCCTGGTCAGGCAGTGACATAGGTCTCCTCTTTTTAAAAGAGGAGTTGGGGAACGAGTTCTCTTGGAGATATCACTCGTTTGCGGGGTGACTGAAGTCACATTATTCTGGTCGTTACTGGAATATCGGTAAGATGGTGTCAAACGTCGACCCTCTCAACGAGAGCCACTGGATAACGCTCGTCGGTTGTGAACTGAGCGACTGATCGGAGGGTGTTGGAAGATAATTGCCTAGCCATGTTCCCTGTCAGTCCCATGGATGGCACCAAAATGTTACTGCTTGAATATTGATCGGGAACCACAGCTGGGAAATGGACCTGCAAAATAGAACACAGAGTGACCATCGGCGATGTTCCGGTGGAGGATGCTCCGATGCTAAAGTCAGAACGTCGCCACTAGGGTAGAGCTCTGAATAGTAAAAAATGTACTGAGTGTTTGTGTGTGTGAACTTGTTTTCGTACCTGGGATAGTCCCCCTTTATATAGGCATCGACTGAAGAGTCCTGGTTGACTTACATGTCTATGCAGATAGTCCTTAGCCCCAATTAATTGGGATTACATTAGGATCCTTATAGGATCTGGACTCTGCCGACACGATAACCTTAGAATCCAAGATCAGATTGACTCGAGTTAACCTTTCCACGTGTCGATATTTGGTTGGACGGATATTTCCAGCTATATCAACCCCCAATAACACCAACCTAAAAGTCTAAGCCTTAATTACAGAGTTCACAGATGTCTTCTAAAAGCCCATTTGTTTACCACCCCATAGACCACAGGACCACATAATACATCTACAGGCTGGTGCTCAAGCCATCACTCTTAGACCATATAGAGTCTCATATGTTCAAAAAGCTGAGATTAAGAAGATAATCAATGAATTACTAGCCATTGGGGTTATATAACCCAACAACTCTTTTTTTGCCTCACCTGTACTGCTAGTAACGAACTTTAAAAATCCGAACTTCTTCAAATAGGGATAAGTGATTCTTCCTCTCCTTTTTGTTTTGAACTTTGTTAAGAATGACTTGTTGTCAATTCTATGATTTGTGAAAAATCAAATTCCGTCGAATTTGTTTGACCTCAGAATATTGACATATTGATATCTTCGTCTCAGTGATTTATGATCGTTATTATTTCGCGAACTCCACTTATTGTTTGACGAGTTCGTTATTTGATAATGTGATTTTTGAAACCTTTGATTATGGTTTGATTTGTCCGATATTTGATAACGGTCATTTTGAGATTTTGTTTTGGTGACTTTATGAGCCATGTCAAAGTGTATGTGACTTATTTCCGACTTACCCACGTGGATTGAAACGTGGGCTAGCTCAGGGGAGTTGAGCTAGAGATCGCGATCTTACTTTCCGAACCGGCCTCATATGTTAGGAATGACGTATGTGATCACTTTTTGAATGGCTCTCTAGTGTCTATTTCGATAGTATCTGTTTCCGAACTCAGAAATATTTTGACAATTGTTATTTGGCTCCCTAGTGTCTGTTTCCGTATTCAGATATATTCTGACATTTGATATTTGGTCTGATCTCCGTTCCGTTGAAACATTTTGTGCTTCCAAAATTTCGTTTCTCAGATATTTTGGTTTTGTCTGATTGGTCTTTTGAGCGACCTTACTGGGCATTTGGCTCATTCCCTTATTGTTTTTCCTTTCAGGTGATTAGTAGGTGTGATTTCGGATTCGAAGGGCTAGCTATGTGACCAAAAGTTAGCTGCCTTATTTCAGAGTTAGTATTAACATTTAAGTGTATTTAATTAAGACATGTTAGTATTTCTTAGGTTTTGTTTTGAAACTCCATGTTGGAGAAAATTTTTGGATTGTATAAAGTTTTGGCCCCTATGACAGTATTGATGTACTCTTGGGAGTTATTAGTGCATGCTCTGATCGACCGTTTGGGATATTTTTGATATTTTAAGGTTTTCTGATTTTCGTTTGGGGGACTTTCGATATTGTTTTGTTTGGAATTTTAGTGTATGCTCTGATTTACCAATTTGAAGTCTTCTAATAATTATGGAATTTTATCTGATCTCTGTATATTTGGCATTAACGCTCCGTAAATAAATTTGGGGCGTTACATCTATACTTTGATAAATGCGACATGTTATTTGAATGCAATGCGGGACAGGAGGTTGAAACGATTTTGAATGAATGCGTTGAAAGCTTTCAACGCATTCATTCAAAACTGTTGCAACCGAGGTTAAATCGGTTTTTGGACCGATTTAATCTTCAATTGCTATTGTATTGAATGTGAATTGATATTGGTATTGCGACAGGTTTTGGACATGTTATTTGGCCTGCAAATTTTTTTTTTGGCAAAATTAGATTTAGCGACCGCACAACGCGGTCGCTAATTAAATATTTCAAAATATTTTTTTTTTAAAAAAAATAATATTAAAAAAATTAGTGATTGCCCTTTGCGGTCGCTAAATCGGTCGCAAAATATAATAATATTTAAATAAAAATTAACAAATCAAATATTTAAATTTTAAAAATATATATTTAGCGACCGCAAGGGGTGGTCGCTAAAATAGTCAACGCGGTCGCTAAATTTAGCGACCACTTCTAGAAATCGGTCGTTAAAATTTTGCGACCTGGTCTATAGCGACCGATTTAGCGACCGCTTGTCTGCGGTCGCTAAATCTGTTTAGCGACTGCGTTTAGGCCTTTAGCGACCGCTTTCTTGTAGTGTTAACTTTTAAAGTGATGATTAATGTGATATGTTAGTGGGTTATTGAAGTGTGTTTGTCATGCATTATTAAAATGTGCTTGGTGCAAGTAGTGGCCAGACATGTTAATCAAATAGTGGGTAAGTGGTAACATAAATGCATGTCTAGGAGTTATTCAAAAGTACTATCAAAATTTGTAAGATGATGCAAGTGTGAGAAGAAGAAGAAGAAGAAGTATAAGAGATAAAGTTTTAAAGTATATTTGTGTGTCCTCTTCAAGCTCTCTCCTTGTCCTCCAACTCATATTTGTGAGACTAAGTTTTGAGTGACCCTTTATCTCCAACAAAGTGGTATCAGAGTCACAACGATCCTTGTGCACGTTGCAGCGTTAAATTTTAGTCAATACGGTTGTAGGAAAAAGCATCCAAAATAGATGTTTAGTGTGAGAAATTGATGTTCTCAGATTATTGAGGATGAGGAGTGTCATTTCATTGTATCTCAAATCCTGTGTGAAACCAATAAAACAATCATGAGGGGGAAGGGGGACGTGAATAGGGTATTTGAAAATTAATAAGAAATTTAAACACAATCACAATAATGAATCTCAATCGAACAAATGAATATTTCAATAAAAATGCTATCTACCCAATCTCAAGCAATTATAGAGTAATAATTAAGTAAAGAGATTGAATTAGAGATACTTGACAAGGAGATTTAAATGGTTCGGCTTAAACTACTCTCAAGAAAGTTCCGTGCAAGAGCATTAGAATCGACTAACAACAATTTTCTTCCGGGTCAAGATCAAAATCCTTACACACTAGGTGATATACCCAGAACCGGTTTATTCCTACGGTACTAAAGTGTTGGCATAAATAGAAAGTACCATATGCATAGCGTATGCCTACGGTAGTATACCATGGGTGCTTCTTCCGATGGCATAGACATATACTTGTGGAAGTAAAGACATAAGCCGACGGCTTTTCCGTACACTACAAGAAAATCGGCTTATGCCTACGGTATAGTACCGTAGGTATAGGTGCCATTTCCCGTAGGCATAGCCTATCCCTACGGTACAATACCGTAGGGAGAAGTGGCGATGCCCTAGATCTATGCCTACGGGATTTAAAGTTATGCCTACGGTTATACCGTAGGCATAATACCTATGCTGAATTCGTATTAACCCACTTATAGCGACGGTTTTGTAGGATTAGCCTACGGTATAACCGTAGGCTTAAGTTTTATTTTTGAATGCTATGCCTACGGCCAATACCGTAGGGATATGCTTACCCTATAGGTACCTTAAGCTATACCTACGGTACATTCCGTAGGCTAAAGTTAAACCATAGCCTTTTTTTTAAGCCTTTCCCTACGGTTTAAACCGTAGGGATTAATGCCCAGAAAATGGGTACCTTAAGCTATACCTACGGTACATCCGTAGGCTAAAGTTAAATCATAGCCTTTTTTTAAGCCTTTCCCTACGGTTTAAACCGTAGGGATTAATGCCCAGAAAATAAGACACAAACCTTTCCCTACGGTTTATACCGTAGGTACATGTGCTATTTTTTTTTTTAATCGAATGCTGGATCGTTTTTTATCACAATAACCTGCAAATACAATTGAAATATCATAAACATGTTCTGCAACTGAAAGATTATAAAGATGTTTTCAATTACATAAATAGTGCAATGTTATATAACAATAATTTGTGCACCAAATTCCATACAAAAGCGTCAATCTCCATATATACTTAATTTCAAAAGCTATCTCCATATCATATCCCTGTCCTAACACTTAATTTCAAAAGCTATCTCCATATCATATCCATGTCCTAACACTTAATTTCAAAAGCTATCTCCATATCATATCCCTGTCCTAGCACTTGATTAAATTCAAAAGCTATCTCCATATCATATTCATGTCCTAGCACTTGATTTCAAAAATTATCTCCATGTCATAATCCTGTCCAAGCTGGTACTATATACATCCACCCACATTAGTTGCGAACCACGAGCAACTCATGGGAACTAGTCCTCATTCGCAGGGCTTGCATCTTGCTCCTGGCCATCATAACCATCCTACGAAATGAAACAAATCATCATCAATGACTGAGAGGTTGTACCAAATAATTGGACTTATATTTTAAGTTAAGGAGATATATACTGTAATAATCATCCCTAATTAGCAGGCAAGGCATGTGCATCATCAACATTCAATCAACAAAAGCTAGTAGGAGCATGCACATTCTGCTAATATTTGCAAAGAGCAAACAAATATAAGAACAAGGGGATGATCTTTGCAAGTAGAAAAAACTGATTTGGACTCTCTTAAACTTATCATATAATGACATTATCATGTCATCCCACTAGCTTGGCTCTAACTGTTGAGCAATACCAAGTCAAAACAATCCTTCCATGTACACACCTTCCCCAATAACTCAAAAGGTCCAGGTAAATCATAGCTGAGAGCGTCGTAAGAAAAACACAAACACTACAATGAGGCGGGAATTGACAGTTAAAACCAATTCCAAGGCTTTACCCCTAACTAGATACAAGTAGTTATATTGTAAGTATCCCTAATTCGCATGCACGGCATGTGCGTTATCATAATGCTATAAGGCACAACCAAGTTTTAGAGCTCTATGTTATCATAATGTTATCGTAAGGCACAACCAAGTTTCAGGCACAGCAAGTGCGTTATCATAATCTTATCATAATGCATACTTGATATTTCTTTATGGGCCCTGGAGAAAAAAGAGATCAAGAACCCAGTACAGAGGTCAATCAAAGTTCTAGCTCTATACTATAAGGCACAACCATATAAAAGATCAACTGCTTGTCTGGAATAGTAATGGTGGTACATGCATCTTCACCTCATAATAATATGAACAAAGATACAATAGTTTATCTCTATCTTGCAACCTTTTTTTACCAGTTGCAGTCGTTTTCCCTTACAATATAATGTTATCATAACGGCATGTGCGTTATCATAACGCTATAAGGCACAACCAACTTTAAGAGCTCTATGTTATCATAATGTTATCATAAGGCACAACAAAGTAGTTATATTGTAAGTATCCATAATTCGCAGGCACGGCATGTGCGTTATCATAATGCTATAAGGCACAACCACTTTTATCTCTTTTTTCTCCAGAGCTGGCAAAGTACCAAGTATGCAAGTTATTTCTGAAACTTGGTTGTCATATCTAGTTTTCCTCATGGATAGCATTGGTTTCAACGTAGAGGAGAAGATTACAAAGAAACATGATGTAAATCTCTCCTAAGCGTTGGATATATCTCTAGGAAGTCATAAAATAATGAGAGCCGGCCTTGAACGACAAAAATATAGTTACCAAGGGCAAAGCTAGTAAGAGCATACACATTATGTCGGAGTTAGCTATATGGCAGGATCTGCTATTTAAACCTAGTAGAGCATTGGTCTTAAAGTTAGAAGATGATCAAACAAAGAAAAACTTCAAAACAATGAATGATGAATCTTGCCTGACAATTGGAAGGCCTCAAATTTTGGCTCTGGGTTTGCATGAAGTTGGCCTCAAACTCATCCATCTTAGACTTGAACTGTTCCATATTAGACTTCATTCTATTGAATTCTGCAAGTTGAGACTTCATGGTATTAAATTCTTCTAGCTGTGACTTCATGTTGTGAAGTTCTTCTACTTGAGACTTCATAGCATCAACCTCAGCGACTCTCTCTCTCAGCATCTTCATCTCTTCCATAATGCTTGGAGCAGGCTCGGCACTAATCCTTTTGTTTGTGCCAAAGATGTTTGTAATGTTGGCTCCCAAACTCATGCAACGAACTCTGCCATGGCTGTCTTTTCCACAAGTTTGTGAAAGTATATCATTGCGGCCGGTAGCAAGTATATTGCTTTCATCCTCGGATATTGCAGCGGCATCTTGTTTCTTCTTGATCTCATCCTACAAGAGAAAATTCACGTTTTGGCAAGTAACTAAAGGCCTAATTGCGCCAATGATATATAGATGTCACGTTGCCAGCTTTGTTCCAATAAACATACAACACCATAAATCCTCTCCTAAAAAGAAGCGACTCCTCGGCATAATCCTCTAGCTAATCAATTGGCTTAAGACACCAACCAATTCAGCACAATAAGTAGATTGTATGGTCAGACCATGTCAACGTTTAATTAAACCTTACATATTACAAGTAAAGACGGTGCCAAACATAGAATAGGTTTGTGTAATTTCTGGTTTGTATGTGTCTATGTTACAAGGCTTTAGCTCAAGCCACTTCATAACCATCAACTCACGTTTAATGAGTTCAAATCTTCATGCATTCATGTAGTGATTTCGCAAAGTAGTGTAGCAAAAACTATGGTTGAAAGCCACATAGATGAAGAGGTTCAGATTGCAAGCAGACTTGAGAAGTGAATGCAGTCAAGGAAACTTGCACACTTTCATTTACATAACTAGGACTTACCAACTTCTCTTTTGCAGATTCTAGCACAGTCCCATCCTTGCATGTGCGCGACACTACGTACATCTCAGTTCGAGAACGATTTTTTCCATCATCCAAGTACTGCCAAGTATAAAACAATAGAAAGAAGCACATGTCATTCACAGAATATACATGGCATATATTTTATGCATTTTAAATGTTCTCACCAGTTCGTGGTGCTTCCTAGGGAAAGACTTTGAGCCAAGTGTATGCCCAATCAAGTTTCCCTTCCGGTTTTTTGAGTTTTGGACTGACTCTTTCTGTTTTTTGTGAACTTCGTTAGTAGATGAGGCATCAAAAGCACTGAAGTGTATTATTACAACTAGTCATTACCTTTGCTTCACTAGTTAACCAATAGTTAACTAATGTCTCCCACTGGATTTTGTCCACCCTTAAGTCTTTCATATTGCTCAGGGATTTGGCTCGATCATTCTCTACAAAATACTTCTGCTTTAAATCATACTTCCAACCTCTCCACATGTTGTCAAGCCTCTCAAATATATGTTTTTTTTTGCCATTGGGTTGTCTGTTCTGTATCGTTTCTGCAAGCATAATGTAAGAGTCAAATGGAGCAAAACCAATATGAATTTTACATCATGATTATTCAACATAGTTGATGCATTAGTTAGTGCATGTGATTACCATTTAAAGGGTAAACTGGATGGACAATCAATTACAAAAGCAGCATATAGGGAAGAGTTATGTGTTTCAAAGATTAAATATACCATTATTTCAGCCCAAGCAACCTCCAGATCATCTTTAGTGAAATCAGAGAAGAAAGGTTTGTGGATCGGAAAGATATTGTGCTTTCGCGCTAAGGTTCCAAGCCAGGCAATCATCTCTTTCACAGCACCAATATACATCTGGCCTACATTGTTGTACCCCACATACTTTTGAGTTTCTCTTGCCCACACATTTGCGCACATAGTGGGTCCTCTAGCCTTCTTTCGCGCTGAAACAATGTAATTTACTTAAACACAAAGCAAGCTTCCACTTAATGGCTAATTTATTTGAGATTTCATGCAACAAATGGTTAGAAAGTAATCTGCACTTACCCTAAAAAGAAAACATTTGAGATTTCATCCATTGTGGTCCAACTGAACCTCGAATGAGCAGGAAACTTGGTATCGAACTGAAATGATATGTAATTAATATCTCTCGCTTGATGCAAGCAATTTAACATCAACCCAGCGGTAAAACCCACGCCATTAGGCTCATTTTTCTACCACAAACTATTCTCTTTCTAGTTATATATGCCCCAGCTACTCCTAACTAAAAGACCCTTAATTCTTAGCACTGCATATCATATAAACAACCAGATAATGAATCCAGAAGCACAAGTTGCAAGAGTACATTGAATTCAGCCATAACTCAACTTTAAGAACCAAACCCAAAAACCCAATAACCCTCTCAGATGCACTTACAAATCTAGAAATTGAAGTATAAGTGAATATAAAGACACAAGTAACCAGATTATATCAGCACACTTAAGCACTGAAAGCTCAGCTGTGCAAAATGTTAAAGAAGTGAATAAGGACCATGCGGGAGTGAAGTGTAAAGTGACCTTAAGTGTCAATGTGCCTTCGCTGGTTTGAGAGAGCGCACAGACACCGGATATGATCTCATGTCCATGCCGTTCAGTCTCTCATTCTTTATATAAAATTGAATTTATTGATTAGTGGAGGTGTCTGTGATTGAGTGGTGCATGGAGTATTTAGAGGAGCATGTTGAAAGTGGCAGATTATAGATGGGTAGTGTGTGTTTATCCAGTGTGTGCGCGGGCACGCGTGGTGCTGAGTTTATTGCTGTGCGCGAATGTGTGATGCGTGTGCGTAGGCTGCTCGGCAGCCATTTCTTCTACGTGTGTGTACTGCTGTGTATGCCGTTATGTGTGTGTGATGCGTGTGTGTACTGCTGTGTGTGATGCGTGTGTGCGTAGGCTGCTCGGCAGCCATATGTGATGCGTGTCTGTACTGCTGTGTGTGCCGTTATGCGTGTGTGATGCGTGTGTGTACTGCTGTGTGTGATGCGTGTGTGCGTAGGCTGCTCGGCAGCCATATGTGAAAGTGTGTGTACTGCTGTGTGTGATGCGTGTGTGTACTGCTGTGTGTGATGCGTAGGCTGCTCGGCAGCCATATGTGAAAGTGTGTGTACTGCTGTGTGTGATGCGTGTGTGTACTGCCGTGTGTGATGCGTAGGCTGCTCGGTAGCCATATGTGAGTGTGTGTACTGCTGTGTGTGATGCGTGTGTGTACTGCTGTGTGTGATGCGTAGGCTGCTCGGCAGCCATATGTGAAAGTGTGTGTACTGCTGTGTGTGTTTGTAACTATGCGTGTGTGATTCGTGTGTACTGTTGTGTGTGCCGTTATGTGTGTGTGATGCGGGTGTACTGCTGTGTGCCGTTATGTGTGTGTGATGCGTGTGTGTACTGCTGTGTGTGCTGTTATGTGTGCGTGATGCGTGTGTGTAGGCTGCTGGGCAGTCATGTGTGAGGGTGTCTGAATCGCTGTGTTACTGTGTGTATTATCGTGTGTGTGATGTGTGAAGCCTTAGTATTATCTGTAATGGACTTAACAACTTGTGTTGATTGAAAAAAGCCCTAAAGTATATGCCAGAGTTCCTGAAATATTAATGGTGAATCAGGAGTAATAAAATCTAGAGCATTCATGAATCATTACATATAAGAAGTAATCATTAAAACCTGTGGTTGAACCATCTTCCTGTGTCGCTGAACCCTCGACTTGTGAATCATAGGCCTGCGTCGATGAACCATCAGTGAGTGAATCTTGGTCTTCAGCCCGTGGTGTATCAGCCTCGGCATTTAACTGTCGTCGTCACCATCCAGCCATGTGAAAAGAGTCTCTGCATGAAGGGCAAGCACTAACTCAAGCATTAACTCAAGCACCAACTGAAAAGGTCGCATTACGCATATACAATGCATGCGCGTATCATATATTAACATGAGACATCAAATAAAATTAACTCATTTGGCAAAATTTACATGAGCATAAAAGAAAAGAAACCCTTTGGCAGTATGCTTAATTGTTACAAAACTGAACGCCTTTTTGAAATCATGACATTGATTCAAATAAGCATGCAAAAACATAAAGATCACGAGTCTTAATAAAAAACACATGCATTTA